>JAGFPH010003106.1:58866-87668 GCA_018207615.1 Philaenus spumarius | reverse complement strand
TAAATATATCTATTTCGTGTATGGAAAATTAAATTTGTATTGAGTTTTTAATACTTTGTAAATAATGAATTAATAGTTTTGTTTCTCGTTTTATTGCTACACGCATATTGACAGTCCAGTTTATAAATATGATTAGTTTATACTGCAATTTCTGAAAAATAAATAAAATATAATCTTTAAATTACAATCAGTCATGTATGTAAACATTTGTTTTAAATACCTTCCATTTGTTATACAATTGACAATTTTTTAAATACCAAGTTGGAATTATCTTCCTCAGAAAATTAAAATAAAATTCAAAAAAGTAAAACGCAAGCCGGATCCAAAATTTAATACAGAATCTTTAGTTTATTTCTCATCACGCAAATATAAAAATTATATAAAACGGTAAAAAAATTATAAAATTGTTTGAAGTGAGTCAATGTCAAAGCATTCTGCTCCCTGAAACTACATTGTTAAGAATATCCTCGTGCAAGTTGCCGATTGCTTTCTCTTTTACTGGAGCAGACCATTAAATTTATGCATCGTAATGTATAAAAAAAATCGTTTTCCCAGAAGTTTTGAATCACTTATTAAATTAAAAAAATATGTATGTAAAGTTCAATGGACAAAATTTTATTTAATCGCCTGGTTTTTTTATTTCTATAAAAAAATATATATAAAGAAGTATTCAATCTTCATTTTTTGAATTTGTTTTTTATTTAAATGTTATATAATTTGAAAAAGATGGCAAATAACTTTGTAGCCTTGGCGAAATCTGTGATTATACAGGTATAGTCTAGTCTTTGACAATATAACCTTAATAACATTCAAATTAAAAATTGTAATGAATTATGGTCGAATTTCGACCACTGAGCCTTACACCAAGTGTTATCAACGTATGTTCATTAAGAAGGGAGATGTATAATGTTATTTATTCGCCATAAAATTACATGTGCTATGAGTACGTAGGTTTGCTGCCATGTGGGCTTAAAATACTTGGGTTTAAGCAAATAACAATATAATCTGGACTAATGAAGTTATTACCAAGTTTCATCAATATATGTTCAGAAATAAGCAAGATTGAACAACGTACTGTGTTTAGCATTTTAAATATCTCTGCAGTGGATTGACGTAGAACAAACTCCCTCTAACCGGTGGTATTAAATTTTTTAGAGTTTTGGCCACTTGCAAGCATATTTTCAAAAACTCGTAAAAAATAGTAATTGTAACCCAATTCAAAAGTGTTCCACAGCTTTTTTTATATAGATAGGGCCTAAAGGTTCAGAAAATTAATATTAGCAACTAAAAAATTGATTGTTGTAAAATTACAAAAGTTATTGGCTCAAGATAAAAAAATTTTCAATAGGCCCTAACGGAAGAAAAATATTCAACTTTATTCCAATATAAAAAGCAGATAACATTTTTTTGTAATTTTTTCAAAATATACAAATTTAGTTATAAATAGAAGAGTATAAACATAATTATCAAATTCAAAACTTTTTTCAGAAAATACATGTTTTTATGTTTCTGCGACAAGAAACGCTACTAAAACAGGCCTATTTTAAAAATGAGTAGGCCGATATATTTTTTACCTCAAAATTAATTTATATTATACCAAATTGTAGAGAATAAAACATAGAATTGAACTGTATACTTGAAAATGTTATGTATCCTTTTATTTTGGTCTCAGAAATTCTAGAATGAAAGAAATTGTCTAAACGTCTGACAAATTTCACCAAAAATTATGTAAATAAAGTTATATAACACTGTAAAATATTGTTTATAATTTCTTTCAAGATAAACAAAAGTTTTGTAATTTAGTTCTAAATAGAAGTGCATAAAAATAAATATCAATTTCAAAAACATTTCAGAAAAGACATGTTTTTATGTTCCTGCGCCAAGAAACGCTACTAAAGCAGGCCTATTTTGAAAATGGAATTACGAATATTATATACTTTATTAAAAATCAAATTTATTTGTACCAAATTGTAGAGAACAAATCATAGAACTGGACTGTACAAATTTTGTACAAATTGTAAACTTCTCTTCAATTATTATATTACTAGAACCACTTATCATAATTACCATAACAATGTTTTATTGTAATACGTTATTTGCAGTCACTTTAACAAAAATTAACTATTTAGATCTAACCACTATCTCTTAACTTTCTTTATCGCTCACTGGAAAATAGAAAAAAGGTACACATCTGCATTGGTTGATGAATTCTGACAATTAATGTAAGAACACTTTCGCCCTCCACTTTTTTTAGTAGCCTACTCATCATAAACAATAACTAACCATATGCTCCAATACACACCACCTACAACTTCAACGGAATATACAGCAATTAAACGCCTAAATATTCATTGCCTGCCGTCTTATCATTTCTCATTTGACTGAAAATAGCTCTGCTTCATTTTCCATCTGTTTCTTTCATATCAGTCGCTCTCGCTCTGTATGGTCGTTACATACCAGAAAAATAGGGGAAGAAAACATTGTATCTCGCGCTCTCTCGCTCTTGACAAAATCATACCACATCGTTCAATCAATCTTAATATAATAATAAAGAAAACGCCTTACACTTCTTTCTTTCGTGGACTTATAAATAAACCTGTCTCGTCTAAATCACAGTTTGTACAAATTATCGATGATGTTTCTTTTACCTTAAAAATTATCTCAAGTATTGCTTACATACTGTATTGAAAAATATCATGAAAAGCATTTTAAGAATAAAATACTAACATTTAGTAAATAAATAACCTTTAAAAATTTTGCTTACACAGCCACAATAAATAGGAAAAGAGAATACAAAAGTGTAAATATTCAAAGCAAATTAAATATATATCAGTCAAGTGATAAAGTTAGAATAAAATTGTAATTACTTATCAAATTACTACATCACTTCATAAATAAATTAACATTAAAAAAACATATTAAACTACAAATCTTTGTAACTCTAATATTATACATTTGTCACTAATAAATAAGAAAAATCTGAGAAAAATTTATAGTAATAGATATTTGTTTTATTACGTTAAAGCACGCAGTACCTTTTTTCGATTAAAAAAAAAAACTCCTACATTGATTAAGTTATTGCACCTTTCTTAAAATAAAAAACATACAAAGTTTAACAATACTGTATAGGATTACTCTTAAATTTAAAGGTGGAAAGAGAAGACAAAAAATGAAAATTCAAGAACAAATGCTTATTGTATTTAGCAAAAGGGATGCATTTTAAATTTAAATATTTACTTTTATTATGAACATCCTTTGAAATATTTATAAATAGTCAAAGTATAAAAGTTTCTATATCAACTGTAACTTTCTGTTCTTCATAGCGAACTTTTCTTCAATATCATTAGTTCAAATATGTTCTCTGAGTATTTTCTTCTCTATATACAACAAAGATAAGTTTGAAAATCTCTCTTGAACACATAAATTCGTTTCCTTAGTCCGACTA
The DNA here is from genome assembly GCA_018207615.1 of Philaenus spumarius. Classification (NCBI taxonomy): domain Eukaryota; kingdom Metazoa; phylum Arthropoda; class Insecta; order Hemiptera; family Aphrophoridae; genus Philaenus; species Philaenus spumarius. Next base: position 84,223 of record JAGFPH010003106.1, on the reverse strand, counting down.
GCCAATCGTAGACCGAGTGAGAGGGAGAGGGGAGAAACACTCTCTCGCTCTCCACCCCACGCTAAATGGTTTGCCAGCGCTTCCTCTCGGAGTCGTGCCCAACTACAAATCTTTAGGGCGCCAAGTTTGTAAAATCTGTTAGAATTGAGTCCCTAAGACCTGCGCTTCTTAAAATTTAAGTATTCATTGGTGATAATGACAAGTGTACAAGCAGTAAAAAAGTGCCTGACGCTTAGACGGTTAAAACATATATTTTTAGAGTATAAAAATTGTTTTATGTTCGAAGTGGACAGAATTTAAGCCGTAACTGAAATGCTTTTGTATGTTATTAAATAATTTTAAAGAGTAACAAAAATAAAATATTGGTGGTACAAATTATTTTATTTATTTGATGTATAACTCTTTAATATTTGTTAGTAGTCAAATTTACGATACATTTAGTAATCCTGTGACAAAATTTTAACATAAGTAATCTAGGGTTAATAGTGAAATAAAACTCAATGTTGTATTCACCACGACTTTTTAATTATCACCTAGACTACTATTTTTTTAAATTATTTCATTGATAATTAGTTTATATTAATTTTTATTTATTATTTATCCTTGGGTAGGCTAACTAAACAATCACAATTTTAGATAATTTAAATTTTTGAAAAGTAAATTTAGTAGCCTTTTAGTAATAGTAGGCCTAGTAAACAACAAAACCAATAAACTTTAAAAATCACCATTTTATTGATGGTAAAAGGTTTTACCCTATAGAGCTACTTAAATTTGTCAACTCTTTAAAAATTCATATTTATACATTAAACAAAATTTACCTGTTCACAACAATGTGAATAATAAATAACGAAGAGAAATGAGAACTAATAACAAATTAGATTAGCGTACATTCAATCGCCACAAGAAGCTAGTAACTATGGTTCTGATTACAATCTTATTATGTAGGACAGCTATAACTTTCATTAAACAAATGATGTCAGTATTTACTACATTTTATTCTCTACATTTCTATTTCTTTGAATGCCTCCCGAAAGTAATAGTAAAAGACTTCCTCACTTAGGGTAGTTTTTATGTCATTCAAACCCATATATTAGATTTAGGCTTGTTTCAAAATTATATACGCCTAGAAATATTTGACCATAGACATAGATAATTTTAATGCTCACTTTATTACCTTTCCGTCGATACCAAAAACATAATTTTTAGACAACTATAAAATATTTAATTCAAAGTTTGAGCAAAAGCTTACAATGGCGCTCGGAACTACTGGTTCAGTGAGTAGCACGTGACGTAGCTGCGCGGGCCGGTCGAGTTTACGCTCCTCGATGCACACACCTTCTTTAATACGCCTTGGGCTTTACTTAGGATTTTCAAACATTTAACTTATTTAGGATTCTTTGATAGGTATATAGTTTCCAAAATCCATAAAAATGTTGTGTAGGCCTACCTTATTTGTTTTTCGCTAAACATTATTATATACATTACAACCAAAGGTATAGCCTTCTACTAACTGCTTACCACTGCTTGGATTCCTTGAAGAACTACTGGTATAAGAGAGTGATGGTCTTTGATTCTGTCAGCCAAAAATAAACAAATAAACTTCAGTTCATCCTCTGAAAGAAAATCTGAAGGCAAAACTTCCAAAACTTTTACAAGGGCTTCTGTGCCCAGTTTCCTTAGTTTGACATCTGTATTGACCAATAGTGCCTCCAAATCCTCTATAAACTTGACGATAGTTTGTTTCTTAGCAGTTATCTCTAAGGAAGAAATAGGTAAGTAATATTACAGTATGCATATAAATGATACAAATATTATATGAGAAATTAGTTGTGGAAGGCTATATTTATCTGGTACAGTGATTCGGTCTCTAAACGAAATTAAATTGTGGTTTGGTGAAAATGGACTTTTGCTAAATCTTGAAAAAACAAACATAATTGAATTCAAGACAAAAGAGAATTTTACAAAAAATTATAATATTCCAAATAGTGTAAAATCTCACAAATTTCTAGGAGTGTATATAGATGATTGTCTAAATTGGAAGACTCATCTTGATTATCTGAAGGGCAAACTTAGACAAATAACCTATGCTTTCTATATTTTAAAAAGGTGTGTTCCAACGTTGACCTGTAAGACGGTTTATCATGCATATGTAGAATCCGTGTTGAGGTATGGCATAGTCATGTGGGGAAATGCAGTGGGTGTTGACAAGGTTTTTTTGCTCCAAAAAAAAATTTTACGGACGATGACTAATCTGCGTCAAAGAACTAGTTGTAGGCCAGTTTTTAAAAATTTAAAAATGTTTACTTTATCTGGACTGTATATATATGAAGTTTTAGTCTGGGTCCACTCAAACAGAAAAATGTTGGATGAAAATTGCTTTAAACATAATTACTGCACCAGAAACAAAGAAAATTACAGATTTCCATCCCATCGTTTGAAATTGTTTGAAAATACCCCACATTACATGGGTCTAAAATTGTACAATGTATTACCAAATAGGTACAAATATTTAAATGAAATGCAGTTTAAGGGTGAAATAAGAACAGAGATTGTAAACAAAGCTTATTATAATGTAGATGAATATTTTGCATGTCCACTTTAAAAAAAGAGTAGTTTTTAATAATTTTAATGTGAAATTTGTTTTATATTTTAAGATTGACAATGCGCCTATTTCTGTAAGAAATGTTTTTTTGTGCAATAAATCAAATAAATAAATAAATAGGAACACACATGTTTATGAGATGTCAAAATCAACTAATTGTTTTAGGCCTAACTTAAGTTACTTCACCTAATCGTCTTGGACATTAAACAAATTTAGGCATTCACATTTATTGACAGTAAAGTAGGCTTAATTTATTTTTAATACAGATAGGCTGTCAAGGCGTAGGCCTATATGTTGTACAGCGAGTAGGACAAGTGTTTTATCTAATTCTTTGTACAGGTCCAAAGACATTTTCTGTCATAGCTTCAATGAAAAGTTACTAAACAATCAATATTTTCTTACACTCAATTGAGAAATAAGTAAGAAAAATTTAATAGAAGTTAGTAGATTCAAACTTGCTTAATTCAAGTAGACCTTTCAAATTATACAGTAGGCCTAGGCTATACCTTTTGAATTGCGACTAACCTTGAGCCACACCATAATTTTTCTACTCGTAGAAACAATTTAAGTATATAGTTCCTTCTGTTAATATACGTAACAATTGGACAAAAGTGACTTAAGTTCATTTACCCATGTACATTTTATACATTTTTAAGAGTAACTGGCCTAGGCTAGTAGGAGAAAAATTACCCGATACATTTCTTGAATGGATATTTATTAATTTTTGAAGTTTTTCTTCCTAATTACACAATATTATGCACATGAAAAACAGGAGTTAGGCCAACCTGGATATATGTCAATTCTAAAAAAAAAATTATAAGCTTGTATATATAATAACAATTTAGCTAATACTATATTGTTTGGTATTTCGGCGCAAAGTCTACTATTCGACCGTAGGCTAACCTATGGCAACAGAAATGCAAGAATAAAAAAAAACCTAAAAAGTTCTAACCTATAGTATTTAGTCACAGTATGTTTACCTGTCACATTATGTTCAACATTTAACAGTAGAATGTAAAACAAACGTTGTTGTCTGCAAAAATATTAGGCCATGGTTGAACTTACGCCGGTATTTCATACAAACAAAATAATCAAAGGCGTACATTTACTATTCGACCCTAAGCTGATATTTTTGCAGACAACATTGTTTCACATTCTACTGTTAAATGTTGAATACAGGTAGGCTAAACATACTGTGACTAAATAGGCTTACTATAGGTTAGAACTTTTTAGGCTATTTTTTAAATTATTATTCTTGCATTTCTGTTGACATAGGTTAGCCAAGGATCGAATAGTAAATTTGCGCCTAGTCAAATTTAACAATAGCCTCAAAATATAAATTAAAATAAATTAGCTTTGAAACGTTCATGCATTCACAATAAAATTATCCTAACCTAAAGAGTTTATTGTAAGCAGAAATTAATAATATATTTTACCTGATCCAATACCAAGGCAGACATTATTAATGTCTTCATTTTCTTGAAGAGTTTTACAAATGAAATAAAAATCATCTAACTTTTTCATTTTATAAAAACTAACACTTCTTGTATATCTCTTTCAAAACAACAAACAAATCAAACAAATAATACAAATGATGTATTGTATTGAATTGTTCTTTTACTGTAAGGTAATGTATTTAAAAGCATGGTATTTTTTGGTATTATAAAATTATGCTATCAGCTGGAAAAGTGAGAACACAGGTTCTAAAATAGATCCTAAATCAGCTGAATGTCAAATTGTTCTTGAGCATTGAGCAATGCCTAAAACTCTAACTCAGTTGCAGAACATTTGAATTTTAATCATAACACAACTCAGAAGAAACCCCTAACATTATCAATAATAAAATGGACATACGATTCAAATTTAAGTTCCTTAAGAATTTTAAGGATTCCAATAAACATTTGCATTTTTCATTATTAAAACAATATTTTAACTTTTACGGTAAACCTTGGTTTTAACAAAAATGTTGACCGGAATATTTCCAGAATCTGTTGCAATTTATATTGTTCAACCTTTGATTATGGACATTATTGTATAATCAAGGGATCAACTAATCTAGTCAACTGTGAATTTAATATAAATACTTGCTACTTGGTTGTTCGATTGTTGTTGGTCTTATTTAGATTGGATTTGAGGTTAACGTTGATATTGCACAAACGTTACAGTATTCCTTTCTAATTTTGAAAATGCTGAAATACAATGCTCCAAATAATATGTGCAAACAAGTTATAAAGCGAGAACCAAACGAGATCAGAGTAGACAAGTACAAAAAGATGTACACAAACATAAAAAGAACTATTAAAGACTTATTATTTGTAAGTAATTTCTAATTTAGGCCTAACTGCAAACTATTTCTAAGATTACAATTAGAAACTGACTTAGACTATTTTCTTTTCATAGCCTACTCTTTTTAACAAAGTTTTAATAAAACTTTTGTCTTTCAAATTTAAAATCTGACCATCACCACTGATTTTTGGGCGTAAGTTTACTATTCGACCCTAGCCTAATATTTTTGCAGACAACGACGACGTTGTTTTACATTCTACTGTTAAATGTTCAATACAGGTAAACATACTGTGACTAAATACTATAGGTTAGAACCTTTTAGTTTTTTTTTTATTTATTCTTGCATTTTTGTCATAGGTTAGCCTAGGGTAGAATAGTAAACTTGCGCCGATTTTTGTAGTTATAATTCCAATTACAGTAGAATGTAAAACAAGGTCGTCCTCGCTGCTAAAATATCAGCTGAAGGTCGTGTGGTAAATTTAAGCTATAAAATCTTATAGGATCACTCATTATTTGTCTGACTGTCACTGTCAAATTTCTCAGGTAGCCTATCACTAAGAACATTGGCATACTTATAAAGCATGTTAAACTACACGGCATAAGTTTACTATTCGACCCTAGCCTAATATTTTTGCAGACAATGACGTTGTTTTACATTCTACTGTTAAATGTTGAGTACAGGTAAACATACTGTGACTAAATACTATAGATTAAAACCTCTTAGGTTTTTTTTTATTATTCTTGCACTTTTGTTGCCATAGGTTAGCCTAGGGTCGAATAGTAAACTTGTACCAGCCGCACATAGTCTTAACAAATATTTCACTAGGCCTATAGAATTTCAAAAACTTAACAGTCTTTTTTTGATCCAACTTGATGAACATAAGCTAGGCCTACACAGTTTTATTCGAGGACATAATTTGAAGTATGTTAAAATTCTAAAAAGTAGGCGTAGGGTAACTTACTACTAAAAACTCTGAGCCTTCTTTTAAAAAGTAAGCCTACTAAAAAATGCCTGCTTTTAAAACGCACTAAAAAAATTACTTTTGTCAAAAAGTTCAAGAATAGGCCTATTTGAAAGCTATTTTTTAATTTACCAAATGAAATGATTCTACAATTTTAGATTTTTAAATAAAATGTTATCCTAGATCTATAACAATCTTTATTTCATATTCAAGAGAGCGTAGTTAGTGAGCTTGGTAAATTCTAAATCTTGAATTTTAGGATTGAGTGAGGCTGCTAATTGTATAAAAATTGTGTAAGTTCAGTTAGCCTAAAATAAAGTACGTTTACACTGGTACACAAGTACGAGGACTGTATGAGATACAAGTTAAATTGACAAATCATTAGGCCTATACATCTTGGTGAGAAGGTGTATCATATGTCAATTTAACTTTTATCACATACAAGTCCTCATACTTGTGTACAGTGTACCTTAAGACAGGAAGTTTAAACACTGAAATGTGAACATGTACTGTTTCCTTTCAATATTTAGCACTAGACCTACATTCCGAAGAAATTATTCATATTAATTTTTGTATTACCTATCAACAGTGAAATCTGAAGAAAAGTCAACTTACACCTAACAAAGTGCTTATTTTAAATTCAATCTATTTGAACTGAATTAAATTGCCTTTATTTAGTGGGGAGAGGTTATGACTGCCTAGTCTTCTCTACCACCTAACCCCAAAATTGCTGGTGTAATATAGCCTACTAAAGTAGGCCTACTCACTGCTTTCTTTAGTGAATGGTGATTTAAGGAATACGGCTGTAGTGGAGAAGTCAAAAATCTTCGCATTGGAAATTATGTTAATAAAATGTGGGCCTAATGCAAACGCGGTAGCCTAGTAAAATATTTTTTAAATTTGCCAAGAGTTGGTCAGAAAAGTTGAGAAAAAATCAGTTAAAGTCAGAGAAATTAACTACCAAAATTCGATAGGAATTCTGTAATATATGAAACACGGCGCAACTTTACTATTCGACTCTAGGCTAACCTAGAGCTAACAGAAATGCAAAAATAATAATTTAAAAAATACCTAAAAAAGGTTCTAACCTAACCTATTTAGTCACAGTATGTTTATCTGGTATTTAACAGTAGAATGTAAAACAACGTCGTTGTCTGCAAAAATATTAGCCTAGAGTCGAATAGTAAAGTTACGCTTGAAACACTTAACGGCATACAAAATCTACTTGTATGCAAGAAGTTTAAGGGCAATACCTTTTATTGCGATATTGTGAACATCATTTATTAAGCACTTCTTTTATCTGTAGGAAAATGCAGCTCTCTGTGATCAGGTAGCGCTTATGCAAGAAAGAATCCTTATAGTAAAAGAAGAAAGAAATTTTATGCTCAAAAAGTTACAACAGCATCTTGCCAATGCAGGTAAGTTACTGTAAAATTTATATTTACATTGTATATGAACCGAACCAAGCAGTAAACTAACAGTAAAAATTTATTTTAACTTTTCTAGTATTACAACATACCGGTACCTATAAGCCTATGTTTAAAATATTTACGACAGTATCATATTATGTAACTTAGTCATTCTTAATGTAGGGTCTACACATTGGCCTAATATTGTAAGTTTACACTGATTGTGTATGTTATAATTGTTTAAAAAATCTTATTTCTTCAAATCTTATATTTGTTTCCAGTTGTTCAATATTATTTGTTAGCCTACATTTATTTTTATGGATTATGTTTCTTGTTTTATTTTATTATATTACTAATTTGTACTCAATTTATTGTGTTAGCCTATTAAGTTTATTTATTATATATTTTTATTTTACATTTTTATTTTTGTTGTATTTTCTTTTTTTCTTTTTAAGTTTATTTTATTACCTAATTGTTAAATGGATTTATATTTTTTATTATTTTAATTTATATTTATTAAGGCTTGTAACGGTTTAAATCAGTCCTCCTATTCGGATCAGTCCTTATGAAATCAACACATGAAGTATTTCTTTTCCAACCTGACCTCTTCAGAACTTTATGCAATTTTGTACACTTATTCTAGTCCATAAAGTAAGGTTATTTCCAAAATTTAATTTTTTTTTGTCGAGTATATTTTTAAATATAAAATTACAAAGTTTGGAAAAAACCGCTAATTTTGGTAAACATCAATACCTTTTAATTGGGTTAAAATACCTAATTGAGTAATTGAGATAGAGACTTGAAATTTGTGCCAAATTAAGGCGTTTTTAATAAGCTTTAATTTGATATGTAACACAAGTAGTTTTGTAAAATCTTCATTTTCCCCCAAAAAAATCTACCTTTTTAAAAATTTGAAAAAAATGTATGTTGTTTATTAATGTCTTTGTTAAATAAATGCAAAATTTCATAGCAATCTAAGTAGTTTTTTAGTTACAATCAAATTAGTATGAGTATGTCGTCTTGGATTTTTCACATTTTCACAGCCTGTGAATAAAGTTTATGACAATCCAAACTAAATTAATATGTGGAGTACTTCAATAATAAATGAATTAACTAGTTTAATTAGTTAAAACAACTGTTACCTAATTGATAGCATTTTTAACAATTTTGAGATTTACTGTATAGCTAGCTACTGAATGATAAAAAACTCTATAGTAAAACACACTTTACAATTTACACTAACATTAAATTATCATCATACATTAGTTGAAAAATGTACTTTTTAATTGTTGATAGTTTTCATAACTGCTGAAAACTTGGCAGTGATTCGCTGTTCATCATTTTTTTAAAGTTAATAAGTTCTCTCTGTGGCAGTTGAAACGTCAATCTTTGCTAGGACATCATATACGGGAACGAACAAAATACCAGCTTAGATTCCATTTTTAGCTCACGGATTAGTGATTAATCAAACTTTTATAATACGTCAACTAATCCAACTTTTTATTAAGGTTAATCTTATTTATTGTGTTTAGTTTGTGTTTGTGAGTGATGTTTTTAGTGTTTTTAGTGTGAATTCCTGATGATGGTCGAATGACCGAAATTGCAATTGAATGATAAGGTAAGATTAACCTTAATAAAAAGTTGGATTAGTTGATGTATTATAAAAGTTTGAAAATACCAGCCCTTGGTGGAAATGTGAAGGACGGTAAAGGTCCATGTGGTTGCAAAAAACTTATCTGTACTTCATTTCTGTCTTCAAATACACTAAGCACACACCCCACATACCATTTACTGTCATAACAAGCCACAAAACCATTGATATCTTCTAATGGAACATCGTCCTCTGAATTCACAACTTTGTCCATCATACTTTCACTGCTGTCGGAAAATGTTTTGGTTTTTAATTGGAAAGTGCTTTGAGGCATGTAGCAATGTTTTTTTAGAGTGCCGACAATTGTTTGACATATAGAAAATCTTTCTTCTAAAATCTTTTCTTCCTCAATATGTTCTTCTTGTTTAACGAAAATGAAATGGCAAGTTGTTATATATTTTTGTATGTGGGGTGTATGCTTAGTGTATTTGAAGACAGAAATGAAGTACAGATAAGTTTTTTGCAACCACATGGACCTTCACCATCCTTCATATTTCCACCAAGGGCTGATATTTTGTTCGTTCCCATATACATGATGTCCTAGCAAAGATTGATGTTTCAACTGCTACAGGGAGATTTATCAACTTAAAAAAAAAGGATGAACAGCGAATCACTGCCAAGTTTTCAGCAGTTATGAAAACTATCAACAATTAAAACGCACATTTTTCAACTAATGTATGATGATAATTTAATGTTAAGTGTAAATTGTAAAGTGTGTTTTACTACAGAGTTTTTCATAATTCAGTAGCTACACAGTAAATCTCAAAATTGTTAAAAATGCTATCAATTAGGGGTAACAGTTGTTTTAACTAACTGAACTAGTTAATTCACATTAATTGTTCACATTTACCAAGTTGTACGCATTGTACCAAGTTAACAATCCTCGTCAGCATAGTTAGGTAGGCCTAGGTAAAGTCAGTAATTTTTAAATAGTTTTTTTTTTTATAATGTATTTCTGATGTGTATCTAATTAATCTGTGATTTTTCACAGGGGCTTACAAATATATATAATATTTGATAAGTAATTTTAACTTAGTATTTATTACAGAGCCAGACCTATCAGCAGCCGTCCAATTCAGTCCTAGTACAGATCCAATAATTGTACAGAAAAAACCTGCGGCAAAGAAAAGACCTAGTACCGACATCGTAGGTAGGCCAATCAAATAAAACATAAAGTAAGTCACTTTATATCCGCATAGACCTACTATTTATTTTGTGTAAATATTTTTAATTGTTATGTTTAGATGGCAATAAAACCAGCTCAAAAATAAAGAAGTCTCCTGCAAGCAAGAGGAAAAAGCTGCTTCATCAAATACCTCTCGACAATACAGGAAGACCTGTCTTTCCTATATTGCTTGGTGATTTTACTGTTCATAGTTTAGGGGAAGTAAGTATTTTCAAACAGTTACAATTACAGTAAGACCTTGATAATCCGGCACTCTATAATCCGGCAGACTTGATAGTTCGGCATCAATCATTTTGAAAATTTGCACTCATTAAAAACAGCAGTTTTTGTAATTATTGAGTGATTTAAGCCCGGTATACACTGTCTGTTGGCTCCGCATCCGTTAAAAACGGTGTGTAAAAATCTACTGCTCAATAAACTTGTCCAAAACAAACATTTCAATCAAAATTTCTCCTAAAAATCGAACCGATTCAAAACAATGTGCTCTCGTCAACCTTTAAAAACGTTAAAGGGACCGTTTAACACTTTCTTTGCTGACAGTATTTTGTTGAACGTATTCCACTTAATGAAGATTATTTGAACAAATTGAAGTCTTTGGAAAAAGATACATTGAATTTCTTGTAAATAGTTGTTCAATTTAAAACCGCTTTCAGGATATCTACTAGTTCCCAGAAATAAAAATCAGCGACTTTTCAGTGACTTTTAGGGTAAAAATTTAAAAATTTGAGTTTCTATATACAAAGTCTTTACTCTGTAAAACTTAAAATCACTTATGACTTATGTCTACTTCTCTTAGTAATACACCCAACTAGTGATACACGAAATGCGTGATGTTTTAGTCCAGGGGTCTCCAAACTACGGCCCGAGGGCCACATCCGGCCCGCGGACAGATTTTGTCCGGCCCGCGGAGAGCTAGCATACTTGAAAACTCCTTTTAGAGAACATATTTTTTATAGCAAAAAGTCACCCACTAAAAGTCATCCAATCTTAATAAAACAAAGACCATTGGAAAGAAAATGTTTCATACTTTAATTTTTGTATTTACAAGTTTTTTCTAAAACATACGTAATCATCGTTTTAGTTTACTTAACTGGCAAAACAAGCGAGACCTGCTAGGCCTAAACGCGCGTGAATTGCGTTACTTTGCCCCTCTCTACAGGACAGCCATTTTATATTCTAAGATATTTCTAATATCTGAATTAATCATCATAGCTTTCTGCTTCTAAAGCTGTCATCCAATCAGAAATATTTCAATCCCCACTACTAGTAACAAAGGCGTTTCCTACACGCTTGCATGCTTCCTGCAGTCAGCCAATCAAATACAAGGCTTGTCTAGAACCCTCCCAAAAGGGTGTGTCCATTCTATTTTTAACTTTTTTTTTATATGGTTGTGAAGGGGGAGAATTCAGGTTTCATTATCTGTAAACAGGTAACTTTCGTGTGATAGCTTGCTTCCTACGAGCGTGGGAACCAAGCCATAAAAATGTTCCCAGCGAGGGGTTTCAAATAACGACATTTGGACCGCTGCCAACTATGCTATTTGCTTACGAAAAAATTACAAAAAATGTTTACTTCTTGTTACGTAGGCCTAAAGTTGAACTTTTTTCTTTCGTTACAGAACTTTTCTTGTTTCTTTAGCTTATAACTTTTACAATTTTACATCAATACATTTTTTAATTACCTATATAAATTCTTTGAACCTTTCTCTACAAAAAAGTTACAGAACACTTTTGGATTGGTATATAATTACTATAGTTGGCGAATTTTTGAAATAATCTCTGCAAAACTCGCGAAACGGGCTAAGCGTTGCAAAACTTTAATGTGAATAGTTTTAGGGATAAAGAAATACAGAATTGTAATGAGTAAAGACATGTATAATATGCAGAAAATTTAACTTCAGTATATAATAACTAACAAATTATTGAATTGAATCCAACTAACATTTTATACATTTTAAATAAAAACATAACTTATAACAAGCATAATGACATATGAAATACTAATGAGATTTATGTAATTGAGATTTTCCACTGACAATAGTTTGTAGTTGTGGACTAATTTTACTTGTACCAATTATTAAAAGAGATTTAAGATGCTCATCAGTTAATTTAGATCTGTAAACATTTTTTGTGTACTTCATTTTGGAGAAGGTCTTCTCACACAAATAAGTAGTACCAAAAACAGAAAACAGCCCACGAGCAAATTTATGCAAATTATCAAATTGTGTCAGTGGAAGACTCTTATAAAATTCCAACAAAGATGAGTTTTGATATTTGTTCTTAATTATATCACTGCACTGTAGATCAATCATTTCCATTTGAAGTTCCGGGGCTAGGGTTTCAATGTCAGTATCAAAAGGATTCTGAAAAATCTTAATTTGATTCGCAATGGCATCAAAGTCCGAGAAACGAGTATCAAAATTTATTTTCAAAGCACTCAAAGTTTCGATTGCAAAATCGATAGGAAACTCAGTCTCAGTGGTGTGGCTGAATATTTCACATGTTTTAAAATGTGAAAAACATTTACTTCGTAGTTGTGATTGAAACAGTATTAATTTCTTCCGGAATGATTTGATATTAGAGTATAAATCAGGAAGATGCTGGTTTTCTCCTTGCAATCTCAAATTCAGTTCGTTCACATGTTTTGTCAAATCAACAAAGAATGCTAACTTCCACAGCCATGCGTTGTTTTGTAATTCAGTAAGAGGGCGATGCTTTTCATTCAAAAAAATTTCGATCACTGCTCGAAGTTCAAAAAAGCGCTGAAGGACTTTCCCACAACTAAGCCAACGTACGGCAGTATGATAAAGTAAGTCATTTTCTCCAACCTCTTCAATAAATTGTCGGAATTGTTGGTGATTCAGCCCAAAAGATCTGATAAAATTATCAGTTGATATGACTGGTTTCAGAACTTCAGACATATCCAAACATTTTCCGCACAAAGACTGTTGATGAATGATACAATCTAAGACTAATGGTTTTGAACCACCGTCATTTTCTACAGCCTTTGACACAAGAGCGACCACTCCTTTATCTTTCCCACTCATGTTTTTGCCTCCATCAGTTGTAATACATTTCAAGTTTTTCCATCGAAGGTTCTTTTGATTAATGGCCATTTCAACTCCTTTAAAAATATCTGTACCAGTAGTTGTGCCATGAATACTATACATATCAAGAAGTTCTTCATGCACTTCATAGCTTTTATCTACTCCTCGAATATAAATCAACACCTGAGCAGTATCTGACACATCCATTGACTCATCCAAGGCCAAAGAAAACCACTCAACATGTCCATTTTTGTCGAACAGTTGAGAGGATATATTTTCAGCGATGTTTTCTACCCTTCGAGCCACAGTGTTTGTTGACATACTGACAGTTTTTAATAAATTTACCTTTTCAGGGCACATTTCTTCGGCTACTGCAATTATGCATTCTTTGATCATTTCTCCATCGGTGAATGGTTTTCCACATTTTGCAATTTCAAGAGCCACACGAAAGCCGGCACGAGTTGCAGCCTCTTGTTCAGTTTTGAGTTTTGTAAATGAAGATTACTGCGATTTCAATCCGCGCTTCATAGCTTCGAATTTTTCTGTCCGCAAACTTCCTGTATATTTTGAGTAATTTTGAAAATGTTTTGTTTCATAATGACGTTTAATATTATATTCCTTGAGAACGGCTATGCTTTCATTGCAAATCAAACATAGCGCCTTGTTACTGGACTCAATTACGAAATACTGAATGTTCCACTGATCTTTGAATTTTCTGCATTCACTATCAATTTTTCGCTTCTTTTCCATACTACTAAATCACACACAAAAGCAACAATTCAAATCAAAATACTGTTACAAAGATGTCTTAAACTTAAACACGCACAAACACGTTTCAAGGAGGTACGCACTATTTTATTTCACAACAGTGTCATAGGAACTGACTTGTGGTTGCGCCACTAGCCTTCTTATATATTCCAATTACTGCCATCTAGAAGTGAGTGGAAGACACCAGAACTTTCTCGAACCAACGAGATTATTCTGTACGTGCTATTAGCGCCATCTGTTAGCGATAGAAGGTACTACCTATTTCCGTTTGTGTCCACCAGATGTCGTGTCACGTTACTTCTCATGGCTCGTACTCTACGACTAATCTAGAAATGACAGGAAAATTAATAATATGCAGTGTTGCTGTTTTGCGGACTTTAGTCCGATTTGCAGCCTTTTTTAAACGTTGCGTACTTTTTCGGACTTTTTTTTTTCATCAGTGGACAATTTCACTTTTTACCACCGGCAACAATGATATATATATATATATAAATATATGGTTTTGGCCCTCGGAACTTACTGGAGTAATCAGTATGGCCCTAAGGCTGGAAAGTTTGGAGACTCCTTTTTTAGTCGATTGTCTTGATAAATACTACGCCGCTGTTCACTGCTATGCCCATACTCCCCTTATCGAACGCTGTTCCTGTTTATATTCATGTTTTGGCAAAAAAAGACATTGAAACAACATAAAACACATAATTACTCCGCTTCATAATAAAAATATGCTTAAAATTATTTTAAAGGCTAGATATGTCTTATAAAAAATTAATCAGGTTATTATAGGAAAAATATTTCATCATCTTGAAGCCTGGGGCTATGATCGCAATTATTATAACATCAACGTGTCACTCGCACGATAGTATACGGAACCTTTTTGTTTATATTTGTTACAATCTAGCGCTCAGAGAGCTTATATTATAAATACTTCTAATTATCTTAAGGTGAACATAGGTTTAACATTATAGAATGGTATATTATAAATATTTTATGTACAAAATGATTTTGTTTTAGGCTTTTAAAATTTATTAGTTAGCGGCAATTTCTCTACGCAGTTAATGTTAAGTAGTTTCAACGTGTAATTTACGTGTTCATATACAGTACATGTGCGTTTATTTATAGTTTATTCCCTGTCTAAACCATTTTAAAGGAAGACCTCGATAATCCGGCATATTCGATAATCCGGCATCACCGGATCCCCGAATGTGCTGGATTATCGAGGTCTTACTGTATTAAATGTCTAAATAGACTATGTATACCTACAGTAGGCCCAAGCTAGCTGCTCGCGCGGCAACCAGTATATTAGCCGTCCTACTGACATTGTACCAGTGTACCGCGTCCAACTATACTGTACTCGACTTTACTTACTTCACTTAATGTTCATACAAAAATCTGAATTTTTGTACTTTGTTTAAGTAGACCCTGACAGTGCATAAGGTATAAACACATTTAATTTATAGCAAGTATTTAATTTGTAAT
The DNA here is from genome assembly GCA_018207615.1 of Philaenus spumarius. Taxonomy (NCBI): domain Eukaryota; kingdom Metazoa; phylum Arthropoda; class Insecta; order Hemiptera; family Aphrophoridae; genus Philaenus; species Philaenus spumarius. The sequence goes on along the minus strand of JAGFPH010003106.1, from coordinate 68,837 downwards.
ATAAAAATAATGACAAAGTAAATTTTAATCTTTGAATATGACATGAAAAATATGACATGCATTGAAGTTTTTTGTTTCTTGGTCAAGAAAATTTCACCAATGACAAAGTTTTAGATTATACAATGAACTAAAATTTGATTTAAAAAACTTTTTTGTCGGAGCACTGTGTCAGTCACAATTGTGGTTTGAATAAAGTCAAAATATTGTATGAAACTGCCCAGCTGCATTTGTTGGGCTGCTTGGTCACGGACATGGTCAATGTATTTTTTTCACATGTATTTAGTAAAAATATTATACTTAGCTTGTAATAATAATTTTTACCACTACACTAATATCTTAATTTACTTATGCCGGTGTAACGGGTTCATTTTTCACCCCACAATTTTATCCAGCCCGTTCTCTTGACAGTGGTTTCACACGACAAATGCTTTGCTCGCTAAATCTAGTTATTGTCGGATTAGACCTATAGACCCGCGACACTGCACCTGGGTTTGCATTTCTTATCGTATATTTATTCAGGCAAGCAAAGTCAAAGTAACGTGAAATGCGGCAGGAATGGACAGGCCCGACCCGTTAAGGCTGAAGCCTTTATCTGTTATTTACTCATGCCCATCACCGGTGGGTATATAAACAGCCGGAGATCAGCGCTAAGGGTCATTCGTCATTTGTGATTCAGCCTTTCGACATCGAGCCTTCCGCGTGGCAGGGTGGCTCATTCGACTTAGAGTCTTCCTCGTGGAAGGGTCAATCAGTTCGACATCGAGTCGGACTGGTCATTCCTCTTCTGATCATTCGAAGACAAGCCTTCACGAGAAGGGTCATTATTCGAAATCGAGCTAGGAACCTTTGCAAGGAATCGTTATTTTGGCGTAAGTATTACCGCGTAAGAGTGTTCTAGTGTGCCGTACGGGAATTCGGGAGTAGTATTGGTATCGTAGGAGTAGTTTAGGCTCCTCTCCTGTACTCGAACCTCGCTGGAGAATATTCAGCCAATCCGATTCTTGCTGGAAAATATTCGGCTTCCTCGATGGAGAATATTCAGCCATTCGTGTAATTTATAATAAGTGGTACTAACGTAGCTTAAGGGATTAGGGAAAGATTAGTTTGCTAAAACGCCAACTCTTGTAATACTTAAGCACTAATTTCGTAAAAGAGCATAGTTAATAGTCTTAAGTTATTACACGATAGTTAGTAATTAAGGTTTTTTCCCTAGAGTTCCCCTGGGAATTCGGGAGTAATTCTTTAGTACCATTAGAGTAGTTTAGACTCCTCTCCTCGATTCATCCCCCGCTAGAGAATATTCAGCTTCCTTGCTGGAGAATATTCAGCCAAACCGACCCTTGCTGGAGAATATTCAGCTTCCTTGCTGAAGAATATTCAGCCAAACCGATCCTTGCTGGAGAATATTCAGCATCCTTGCTGTAGAATATTCAGCCAACCTCGCTTCCTCACCGCCCGTAATTTATTATAAGTTATATTCTAAAATAGCTAGTAATTAATTTCTCCCTCGAGTTCCCCATGGAATTCGGGAGTATTTTATTAGTATCATAAAAGTAGTGTAGACTCCTCTCCTCGATTCGCACCCCGCTGGAGAATATTCAGCTTCCTCGCTGGAGAATATTCAACCATCCCCTCCCTGCTGGAGAATATTCAGCCACTCCGTTCCTTGCTGGAGAATATTCAGCCACTCCGTTCCTTGCTGGAGAGTATTCAGCCGTCCGTTCCTTGTTTGAGAATATTCACCCTATCTGATCATTGCTGGAGAATATTCAGCCACTCCGTTCCTTGCTGGAGAGTATTCAGCCGCCCGTTCCTTGTTTGAGAATATTCAGCCAATCTGATCATTGCTGGAGAATATTCAGCCACTCCGTTCCTTGCTGGAGGATATTCAGCCACTCCGTTCCTTGCTGGAGAGTATTCAGCCACTCCATTCCTTGCTGGAGAGTATTCAGCCGCCCGTTCCTTGCTGGAGAGTATTCAGCCGCCCGTTCCTTGTTTGAGAGTATTCAGCCGCCCGTTCCTTGCTGGAGAGTATTCAGAGTATTCAGCCGCCCGTTCCTTGCAGGAGAATATTCAGCCACTCCGTTCCTTGCTGGAGAGTATTCAGCCGCCCGTTCCTTGTTTGAGAATATTCAGCTAATCTGATCATTGCTGGAGAATATTCAGCCACTCCGTTCCTTGCTGGAGAATATTCAGCCACTCCGTTCCTTGCTGGAGAGTATTCAGCCGCCCGTTCCTTGTTTGAGAATATTCAGCCAATCCGTTCCTCGCTGGAGAATATTCAGCTACCTCGTTCCTAACGAAACGGGTTAAGAAGTAGGCATCGCGAGTTCGGTGGTTCGGACGTTTCGCATAGCGGATGCCAGCGTGGTAGTAACGATAGGTCGCGGTACAGTAAGGGTAGCTGTAACCTTCACGCACCCATTCCGGAAAGGAGCTTTCGGCGGTGATGATTTATTAAGGGTGGAGTGTCAACCTTCTGGTTCGCTCATGAATGCCCAATATACTGAGCCAAAAACCTTTCCCGTAAATTCGAGTTTGCCGGACCCCTGGAATGGATTCCATTCCTACTAGAGTCAGTTCCGGCAAAACGTTCGGTGACTGTTATTGCGTGGCAACGCTGCCGCGAAATAAACGTCACACCTGACTTGCAAATAACTGTGATAAAAAGGTTATGTAAAATAAGTGCACTTGCGTTAAGGCTGTATGATGATTTTCTGGCAGCTTGTTTAGTTTACAGCGAAATAATAAGTATTTTAAAAACGTATGAATGTTATAAAAAGACAACGATTTGACCGGACCTAAAAATAAATTACGCTTTGTCCGAGTTTACGCATTAGCCGAGATCGTTAAAACCAAGTTCAACTGTATAATTTTTTTTTTTTGTGTTTATCGTCCTGCTGTTTTGCACTTTAGGGCTAATGAAGACGGGACCTACAGTTTTACGTGGTATCCGAACCACAGCCAATGATGTCTGTTAAGAATTCAACTGTATAAGAAGAGTTTGATGAAAAAATGAGTGGGCAGTTAGAGGCACGGTCACAAACCTTTAGAATGTAGTGTGCTCTAGAGTTATTAATGTGATAGGAATGAAAAATATAGTTAATAAAATGAAGAAATGGTTTGTTATAAATATGTTTTTTATGGCATACCGCAGTGTTGCAATGTAAGCGGTCAAAGTAAAAACACATGAAATATTAGGAATATTAAACAATACAAATTTTTCAACTTAAGAACTTAAGAAGAGCCATTTTACAAAATTAAAATTCTTGTGCCTTTGGCCCCTTCCAACATTTTTGTATTTGGTCGCCATTCTATGAATGGCCCTGGCCAAAATCTTGCAACATTAAATAGATGTTCTCACTTGTTCGGATGATTTTGAAACAGTCTTAAATAGTTTTAATTTAAGAAATGAATTTGTATTTTTACATTCTACAGCTGTGTCTGCACTTACGTCTTTCCTAGAATAAATATTATTGGAGCCACTAACACAACAAAAAACCTACTGAACTTGGATTTGGAAGATACACAATCGTGTATGTTATTATTGAAATTTTTATTTGTGTTATAATAAATACCGTGATTGATTTCAGGTTGTTTCAGATAGATCGGAATATTTCACAGATGATTTGATCTTTCCCGTTGGATATTGTTCAACGAGAGTCTACGGTAGTCTCAAAGACCCAGAGAAACAGTGTGTATATACGTGTAAAGTAATGGATGGAGGGTTGAGTCCTAGGTAAAGGCAAACTTCAAATTTCTTTTTTTTAAGTTCTTATAGATAGTAATTAGTTTATTAAGGTAGAACAAGGAGCCTTCACCCCTCCTCAGCTGATCTGTGGACTTAACTCTACAACTGTCAGACTGCTCAATTTGAGCACCCGTGGGGGCGTGGCACTTGGAATAGGTCTACTTTGACAACTTTACTTGTATTGAATATTTTAAAAACTAAAATCATTCAATCGCAATAAAACAAAAACCGTTGGAAAGGAAATGATTTAAACTTTAACTTTTGTATTTACACGTTTTTTCTAAAGCGTATATTTACATATGTAATCATCGTTTTAACCCTACAACTGGCAATGTTAAAGCTAAAATTGGCCAGCCGTTTTTAGCGTTTTGCAAGCATATTTTTAAAAATTCGCCAAAAATAGTAAATGAGCCCCAATCTAAAAATGTTCAATGTCTTTTTTGTAGAAGAAACTTCTAGGAATTCAAATATGCCACTAAAAATTAGTTTCTTTTGAAATTGTAAAAGTTATTAGCTCAAGAAACAAAAAATGTTCAGTAACAAAAGGAAAAAGTTCAACTTTAGGCCTACATAACAAGTAGTAAAAATTGTTTGTATTTTTTTTCGTAAGCGTATAAAAGTTTTGTAATTTAGTTCTAAATAGAAACACTGTATAAAAACATTTATCAATTTAAAAATTTTTATTTTGAAAAAAACAGTTTTTGTGTTCCAAGTAAACGACTGCTAACAAACCTAGGCCTAGATTGTAACGTAATTTACTAATATATGCTTTGCCCAAAAATGAAATATTATTATAACAAAGTGTAGAGGATAAATCAAAGAAAAGAACTGTATACTTGTCTTTCGTTAGTTCACAAAAGTGTTTGAGTTATCTTTATTTGAATAACAAAATGAAAAAAACGTGGAAGCAAACATCGCCAACTGGAACGTTGGAGAAGATCTGGGCAGCGATCATTTTCCTGTCACCTTTGACATTGTAGTTAACAAACAAAGAGTAAAGAATACCGATATAATTAGAGGCAAATATAATGTCAACAAGGCAAATTAGGATGGGTTTTACAAAGCCACAGAAAAATGCAATGAAGATAAATTTGACCTAACGACTATCGAAAACGACATCCTAAGTGCTGCCGATCAAACAATATCAAAAAAAAGATACGAAAGGAACAGCAATACCTAAACAACTGGTGGAATGAAAACCTTACAATTCTTAGAAAGGAATGCCAAAAAGCTAGAAGGAAATGGAAACTCAAACGCACCATTGCTTGCAGACGAAGCTATAATAAGCTTAATAAGAAGCTACGGAAGTCCATCATAGAAGCAAAGAGAACAGCATGGAGGCATCAATAAACGAAAACACTCCGAGCTCTACGGTGTGGAAGAAATTCAACGCCATTCAAGGCAGAACAAACACCAAAATTGGTCTTCTAAAAACATCAAATGGGGATTGGTTGGACGACGACGAAGCAAAGGCGGAAGCATTCAATTCATATTATAGCAGTAGAGCAGGCAAGACTGTGAGTTGGCCATTCACTCTAACACCTACCGAAATGGATCTAACAGCTAAATTTGAATTACTATTCTTGGAAGAAGACGCAGCTAGTACTCCATTTACTATGAACGAACTAAGGGAAGGTATAAAAAAACTCAAAAGCTCAGCACCTGGACAAGATGACATTTACAACGATATGCTGATACACTGCTCGCCTACCCTACTAAACAAAATATTAATACTCTTCAATACAATATGGAATTCGGGGAATGTACCAGACTCGTGGAAAACATCAGTGATAGTTCCTTTACCAAAGCCCGGGAAAGACTCAAGTTCAGTAGTATCATACAGACCAATTGCATTAACCTCATGCCTAGGAAAACTAATGGAAAGACTAGTCAACAACCGACTCAGCCACAGATTAGAAACACACCAACTATTGAATAGCAAGCAATTTGGGTTCAGAAAGAAACAAAGCACAAATGACTCGTTACTCTACCTTACCAATAAGATCTTCGAGGGCTTCAACCAATCGAAATCAACAGTCGCAGTACTATTAGACTTTGAAGCAGCTTTCGATAAAACCCCACACAAAACTATACTCCTACAGTGCATGAAACTAGGAATCATAGGTAAATCACTAAAATACCTATCAAACTTCCTCAGTGGGAGACTAATAAGAACAGCGGTCAATGGAGCACTGTCAAAACCAGCAAGATTGGAAAGTGGCATAATTCAAGGTTCCTCCATCAGCCCAACTCTTTTCAATATTGCCATACACGATTTAACCAAATATCTACCAGAAGGAATAGACTGGATTATATTCGCCGATGACATCACTATATTCGCCACAGCCGTTTCTCCAGACGAAGCTTGCAAACTGCTACAAAAAGCACTAGACGAAACCGTGAAATGGTGCCAGAAATGGTCGCTAGTGTTATCGACATCGAAAACAGAATGCGTTTTTTTTACCAGGCGAAATACACTCAAAGACTACCAACCCAGTCTCTTTATTGGAACCCAAGAGCTAAAAGTCAACAAATGTCCAAAACTGCTAGGACTTTATTTGGACCAGAAACTACTATTCAGCCCACACGTAGACGTGGTCAAAAACCAATGCAGCAAGAGGCTTAATACCATAAAAGCAGTAGCAAATAAGAATTGGGGAGCTGATACGTCAACCCTCAAAATGTTTTATACGTCTTTCATAAGATCAAAGATGCTATACTGCGCAGAAGTTTGGGGAGCCGCAGCAAATACACACATCAAAAAGCTGCAACGAATTCAATCTGCCGCACTCAGAGTCATATTGGGTTGTCCAAGCACATCTCCTATTTCAGCGATGGAAATAGAATCACATATAGAACCATTAGACCTGGCTATTAAGAAGCTTTCGATGATAAAATGGATAAAAATCAAGAGCCTTCCGATTGATCATCCCTTAACAATGGTGGCACCTACCAAAACCAGACAGTCATTTACATTCCAAATCGAAGCATTAAACGATCTCTTAGTACCCATAGAACCGCAACGGATCCCGACGGTTTCTGACATTTCACCATGGGAAGAAAACGAAATCTCGATATGCACAACCTTACCATCCGGCAATACCAAAAGCAACACCGAAACCGATAACCTGGATTCCCTTCGAGATGAAGCTTTGACAATGATCGACGAGAACTACAAAGATTATGTGAAAATTTATACAGACGGTTCGGTGGATCTGGAAAACGGCAATTCCGGCGCAGGCTTCTTCAACGAACAAACAGGCGAGTGCTACTACATACCAGGATTATCTGCGTCAAGCATGGATGCTGAGATATTGGCCATCAATGCAGCCCTAACGAGCTGCATTAGCACACCATATCAAGACATTTGCATACTCACCGACTCTAGATCGGCCCTTGAAGGCTTACAAATGAATTCACCCAGTGACTATTACTTCCGAATATCTGAAATGAAAACTATACTCCATGCTCTGAAGAAAAAAGGAAAAAAACAGACGAATGGATACAGAGATGGAGCACCGACACTGTCGGAAGATCGTTATTCGAAATTCAAAAAGCTCCGACGCCTGCAAACTGGTACAGAGGTGTCAGTCGCCACATTGCGACCTTCATTACGAGAGCTAGAGTCGGCCATATCATTACGAACAGCTATCTGAAAAGATTCCGACTAGTCGATTCCGAAACCTGCAATAACTGTGGAATGGAGGAGGAAACGCTGAAGCATATACTACTCGAATGCTCAAACGAAAACTCAGCCAGGACGGCCCTTCTAACAGCACTAAAAGGCATTCCAAACCCCATGAAAGTTATACTGCAAAAGAAAGAGTACTGGGCATTGGCAGCTGCGGTTTACCACGGACACCGAGTCGTCGGCATTACCTGAAGCCGGAAGCTTGAAAGAAGAAGTAAGAAGTAAGAATAACAAAATGACATCAATCTAATGGAAAGTCGCCAGTCTATACACTGCGTATAGAACGGGACACTTGAATACCGTGGGAACCCATGCGCTAGAATTTCTCACTAGAACGTCCTAATTATGTACATTTCAATTGTCTTCTAGACGGACAAAAAACCTGTTATTTCTAGATCAATTCCCACCGTTACAAAATTCAGTCTTTCCTCTACAAAATGGTGTAAAGAAATCTGTCAAAACATTTGATATAGTAGGCGTAATATCACTTGACAAATGGGCTATTTCATTGGTTGAAAAACTGTCCAATTGCAAGGGTTTACAGTAATTCTTGGAACAAATTGTATTTTTATAGTGACATCTGATTAGAAGGCACCAACAGAAAGATAAAATCTTGACGAATCCATTGGTATCTTTATAATAGCCATAGAAATATTTGTGTAGATAGTCTTGAACGTTGAAGATGTGGGAAATAACAGTACAATTGTATGCAGATTCGAGTGCGGAAATAGCTGTTGCACAATATGCATATTTTAAAACGATGATTACGTATGTAAATATATGTTTTACGAAAAAGTTGTAAATATAAAAATTAAAGTTTAATTCATTTCCTTTCCAATGGTGCCAGTTTTATTACGATTGGATGATTCTAAGTGGGTTAAATTTTCGATTATGCAAATATATGCAAATTTTCGCTAATGTTCGAAATTGTTCCGTTCTGCGCCTGAGAGAGGGTTATAAATGACCCTCTGCTAGTTCCAGGGTTAAATTTTAGTTTTTTTGTAAAAACCTTTTGCCGCTCGTGAAACACAGAGCAGTTATACTCAACTTTGTCACGTCTCTAAACCTCAATGGCGCTCGACAGAAATATGTTGACTAATAATATAAAGATACCATTGGATTCATCAAGATTTTAACTTTCTTAAACTGCCTTCCAGTCATATGTCTTTCTTATAGTTTCGAAAATATAGAGGTTTCTGTAAACCCTTGCAATTGGACAGTTTTAAACCAGTGAAACAACACATGTTGCATTCTAGATAAGGCCTACAATTCGTTGAGTTAGTATACATATCTTTATACCATTTTGTAGGGAAAACGTTGATCTTTCGTTTGGTGTAAAGTAAACTAGATTTTACTGGTCAGATGTTATTCAAACAGCAGTGGAAAGTACAGACTTTCGTAGAATTCAAACCACCGCATGAGATCGCTAAGCAAGTCTGTCAAGTAAAATATGCAGGGTGCCATGAATTTTGTTTAATAATTTCAGTGTGCTGCCAAAAAAGTTTGAGAAACACTGGTCTAGATTATAACTAATGACCAAGATCATAAATTGCTTCATGTTTTTCATTATTAAACATCAACTCCTATAAAAGCGAGTGTACTTACCTGAGTAACAATATAATATAACAGCTGATTTCACCCAATGTCTGTAATACTTTGACAAAACTTTTGTAGATTATATATATACTTTGGGTTATGTTTGCAATTTCAATCAATAATATAATGTCTTGTAAAGTAAATTTATTTAAATATGAGTTATTGAACTAATGTAGGCTATAATAAGTTTTTTATATATTATTTATTTTCTGTCAAATGTAGCCTGTATTTGTACTTTACCTTTTATGTGGCTACATGTTTCACTGCCACAGGCAGCATCATCAGGCCAGCTATCTATGTCCACTCAAACACTTATATACAGGGTTAGTTAAAAGTCTGGAGACACCCCCTTAACTCTCCACCGAGCATTGATAGAAAATCCAAACCCAGGGGTTGTTTATAGGTCATGAAAGCACACTTCCCCATGCATAGGGCAACGTTGCCCCCCAACTCAAAATCGGAATTTTTGGGGCTACTCAATATTTTTAAATGGGAAGTATGGTCATGTGATACTTCATTTTAAAGGTCTATTTAAGACTAGGAAAATGACATAAAGAAAATAAAAATCGGACCACCCAAAACAAAATAGCGGCCCTAAACGTGTTGAAATAAATCAACATAAAGTTGCTAATATCTCGAAAAGAAAGAGTTTTTAGAAAAAATTTCAAGAGACAAAAAATTTTTATTTCAAAGTGCTTGACCTAAAATATTGCTTCCAAATCGATTTTGTAAATTTTATTTTTTATAACATTTTTTAAGATGGAGGAGTAACACTTACGGTAACATATATTTTCGTACACTTTTCGTACACGTCACATAAATAAATTTGTTCAACTTTGCTACACTTGAGAGGTACCTCATTCTGGTATACGTCCTCCAAGACTGATGCTAGGGGTAGAAATAACTGTTCAACTGCCCAGGGTTCAAAATTAC
>JAGFPH010003106.1:25605-48866 GCA_018207615.1 Philaenus spumarius | reverse complement strand
TGTTGTGCAGAGTAGATTAGATTTTACTGGGGTGGATTCCACTTTGGAGAAGGCTTCCTTACAAGCAACCTTTGGTTTATTGTTCCCCGTGTCCCGCGCCTAGCAGTTAGAAGCCTGTATCCCTTGTAAGATCCAGGATTTTCTCCACCAAGTATGTGTCTTCGTCCCCTGATTGCTGGATTCCAAAGAGCCTCCTCCTCCTACGCTCCAGGATCTCGCACTCAAATATGACCTGTCTTGCTGATTCTTGTGCCTGATTACAAAGCTGACAGCTTTGGTCGCCTACAAGGATTCCCACTGTTGCTAGGTGTTTCCTGCACTGACCATGTCCAGTAATGAATCCTACGCTTCTTTTGAGCTGTGGTCGGTTCAACTTGATTAGGGATTTAGTAAGCTTTAGCATTTGGTCCCTTGATCAATCGTTTACTCTGCGTGTGCCCGGGTAATCTACACCATCTCTGGTGTTGCTCTTCCGTGGCCCAGTTTTTTACTGCGCTCTTGGCCATGCTACCGTTAATGCATCACGTTGGTTCTGGCCCCATGAATGGTGCAGGATGCTCCTTTCTTTGCAGGCAGGAGCATCCGCCATCTCATTTCCTGGAATGCAACGGTGTCCTGGCACCCATCTCAATTCCTCCATTTTTAATGTGGAAAGTCTGACCAGTGTTGAGATTCACTCCTTCGCCAGTTTGGATGTGACTTGTACTTGACTATGTGTTGTGTATACTTATTAACGATTTGACGATGATGTCACAGTTGTCGAAACCGGTAATGTAGGAAAACCATAATAAATAAGGATTGTGACAGACAAAATAAGGTAAAAAACTTTTTAAGTTTAACAAATATTAATAGACCGTTTAGTGAAAACCAACATCACCAAACTTCCCACAAATTTGTTTGTACCTATTACAAGTCACGGATAAAGTTGCATACGATGTATTTTATGATGCGGCCCTCACAATCGCACTCTTAGTTGGAGCCCAGTGTTAGAAGATGAAGAGGAATACATTTGGAAAGTTGCATTGTTTAGTTGGATCAAGGATTTCTCAATGGGGTTTTGTCAATCTCATGGTTAATATCAGCTTTTTATGTACATTTAAAAACAATTTTAGATTATCAAGTCAGGAGTAAAAAATATGCAAAAATTTCCAATTTATCCACCAATTTTTGTGACGAAATAGTGCGTTGAAATTGTATTTCTTCAGCTATTTTAGAATTACTTAATCCGATAACAGTGTTTCTGAATGTTTGTATTTTTGTACATTTCCAGTAACAATAATAACTCCAGGAGCGAGAACAAGCACCACTAGTACAGGGCTTGTATTAGTGTTATCATTTGTTGTACAGCTGTTACTGGTGTAGTTATGAACATGCTACCCTAAACTGCGTGTTCAACGCACACAAATTTTGCAACAGAACCGTTTTATCCTAACGTTACTTCTTTCAGGTAAATCGTTCGGGGTCTACTCCAGTTAGTGATGAAAATGAAGCTACGCTCAACTTCAACGCATTGCTTCGAAGTATCACCTTCAACAAGTCCCATTTAGAAACGATGATCAAACAAGAGCCGGAAGATAATTACGGTGAAAATAATATGTCAGCTTTTAGAAATGTTTTACTTAATTAAACGCAACTAATACGAATAATGGTTTTGTTTCTCCTTTTTTTTAAATCCTGTGTCACTATTTCATTTACTATGTTTTGCAGTAATATTCCTGAACTATGTTGTTAAATGAAGTTTATAAAATTTACAATAATGTTGACTAAAACTGTAATCACTGAAAACTGCAGAAAAGTCTAAGTAAAACAACTTCTACGTACAAGCAGTGGTAGGTCGCAAAACATACAGCAGTAGGCAAGTGAATCAGCGTTATAAATAAGTGAATATGTGTGTATAGTGTTTTATATGTTTTGACAACCTTTACGGATGGATAAACTGAACATGGAGTTCCGACTACAAAACGTGTCTCAATAAAAAGACAAAATAAGGTAATTTATTGCTTTACATTAATTTTTTATTCAATAGTGGCTTGGTCCGAACAGTGTGAACATAATGTTTACCGTATCCCTATTTGTTTAACGCAGGGTTAAAGTCTAGGCCTAAACTGTAAATATTATGAAATACAGTGTAGTACTTGTTTGTTTTATTTCTGTTGTAAAATTAAGTTTAAGTCAAATATCGTGCGGTTTTAAATTGTAACGGACCCTCGCTGCCAGTCTGGCTCACCTGCTTCCGGCTCCTCCAGCGATGGCGTTTTCCCTGGTCGGGCTGTGCCTTCTGTCCTCTTGTGGACGTACATGCGTTGTCAGGATGGGTGGTGGTGAGAAGGTTGGTTAAAGAAGCGGTAAACGGGTAGTTGATTTAACATTGTTTATTAAATCAACTCTCTGCTGGTCCCGTACTAAACTAAACTAACTCTAATCACACAAGGCAAAGGCAAGCATAATTCCCCCCATTTATGAGTCTACTCACGGACGCGGTTGCTCTCAGACTGACTACTGCATCTCTTGATGCTTCCAAATAAGGTCCCCCCCCTTACTTTACTCTAAACCTCGATCTCAGCAATATAATAAGCCTGCATCTCTACCTAATCTATTCTATTACTTTATATTAAATTATTATTATTATTAAGTATTACAAGGTGGAGGGTACCTGTCACATCATTACTAACCACCTGGGAATATTAATTTAATATTAAAAGTTTATGAAACGAGTAAAGCGTGGTTTTTTCTTAACAGTGTCCTGTGCACTGTAGGCCTACTAACGATTGTCAAATTGTAAGCCATCTTCAGAAAGATAATAGTAATACAGTAGACTCGATTATCTGCGATAATGGGTGGCTGAACTTCCGTGTATAATCAAAATCGCGGATAATCCGAAATTAACCTAAAATTCCCTAGAAATAGTTCAAAATGACCGTAAAACTAAAATAAGTGCTTAATTAATCTTTACAAAAGGTTCAGGTAATAACAATTAATTTTAATAAGTAGTATTAAGCACCTTTATATGTTGGAAAAATTACATAGTTTCACACACACTATTTACATATTTACAAAGAACAAAAACAAAACAAACACATTCCAGTACATAACTACTACAGTACTACTGTTATCAAAATGCACTTTCAATATCAATCTCTATCAGCATGGAGTAAAAAAGTCCTTTATTGATTTTTGTTTCTTTGCATTTGACTCCTTTTTTACAACAATGAAGTCTAGCGCGAGATAATGGGCCGTCACTCGCTAAACTTCGTTCGCCGTAGTATCGCTTTTGGGTTATTTTACGTGTTTAATTTGTATTTTTTTGGCGATCGCGGTTAAGCCGCAACGCGGGTAATCCACTCGCGGATAATCGGGGTTCTACTGTACCTACAACACATTTGCTATTATTTACAACTCAAAATGCATTTTTAAATGTGGTGTGCAGTAGTTTGGGGTTACACTATTATATTTGAATTGTTCGCTATGTACCGACATCAGGCCTGATATGGCAGGCTCTTTGAAAGGCAACCTTGCCTAATTTTTCTGGAGCTTTGGGTCCTCTAGAGTATTGTCACAATCGCTATGTATAAAGCTTTATGTTCATTAATTCCAATAGGACCGGCACGTTATTGCAAACAATGTCCATCCTTTGTTTAATTTGCTTCACAGTTTGTCTCTTCCAAAAGGCGTAACCAGGGGAGGGGGGGGTTATAACCCCCCCATTGTAAAAAATATTTCGCACTTTGTTTACATTAAAATACGCTCTTAAGAGTAACTTGTTTTCAACACCTATGCAAATGGTCAAGGTACAATAAATTATCAATATAATATTGCTAACATTATCTTTGGTCAAATTGGGCACTGGCACTTTATTTTATATAGATGCAGTGTAGTGTATCAAATAGTGTTCTAGAGGCAGCACATGGAGTTTTGTCCGCCACGGATTACTTGCCGTTGCCGTTATTCTAAGGAGAATATTAGAGCATACATATTGGTTGGAAAAATAAACGATCGGTTTATTTACCGCTGACGGCAGCTGTGCAGCCGCTAGTTGCCACTACAATCGACTGATTTTCCACCGTCTCTGCCGAAACAGTGGCGAACGTGACCAAATGCACGCCAATTTTCCTTATTTTAGTATTTTTTTCGTAGAATACTATCCTTAAGCCGCGTGTAGAAACTGACTTACTTAAATAATTGAAAAATGTTTCTTCTAGTTCCTCAAATCAAGAAACACAGTGTAGAATGCTCCAAAATCTTTTCTTTTTTATTTATTGATTGGATGAACCCAAATATGTATAGTTTTTTGCTTCCTTCTCAATTGGCAACGGAATATCAATAAAGCGAGAGTTGCTCCTCTGTTCATGTCAATAAAACGTTAGAAGAAAAAAAAATATAATACATAACACACTTCGTGATTGATGAACTAGACACTTCAGTTTAATGAATCGCAATAAGAATTTTAGACATCGCGGCGTCGGAAATATTACCGCGTGCACATTTTAAATTTTATGACAATCCGCAGACGACAAAAAAAAAATGCTGTGTGTGTTCCAGGCCTAAGGGGTTAGGAGGCAGCGCACGGAAAGATTTGGCGGGGAATGAGTCATGGTTGCTATTCTAAATAATTCTAAAATGGGCCTGAATCACAATTATTAGAAGTCGAAAAGTATACATACTTATATCATTTTACGTATAGGTATGTAAAAGTACTTTTGGGAAGAGTAGTACGTGTTATTTATCTTAATTTTTTTAAATTGTCCATGCACCCCCCCCCCTTCGGTTGTTGTAACCCCCTCCATACGGTCGTCCTGGTTACGCCTATGGTCTCTTCAAATCCTCCACTAGAGTTCCCTTAATCCTGTCCTACGGCATTAGGTGATCAACTGAACCACTAACGCAAAAGCTAATTTTGTGGAACGAGATTGAGATAGTGCGTGTCATCCTCCGCTAACCCTAGTTTTCTACTGTCTGAAAAATGAGGTGACTTATTGTCGCTCTCTTGAACTCGGTGAATGGCATGAGCCTTCTGAATGCAGAGTTAGGAATTGTTAGGGTGGAAGTTTTCCTGCCCAGAACATGTTATGGAGAGATGGCTAAAAGTAGAGTCGTTTTATAATGTTGAAGAATGTGAGTTGGCAGATATGATAAGTATTGAATTTTATAATTTCCATAGTGCCTTTTGATTGCTTTGTAATAATACTAGTACTTACGTCAAGTAGCAATCTTGAGTTTAGTATATTTTAATACTTTATTACAGCTGTTTCGGTATAAACATACCATCATCAGATGAATAATCACATAACACTGACACACATTACAGATAAATAAATATAACATAAAAGTTTAGGTACTGCAGTACAAGTCAAAAAAATATTAAATAAACGGTATCAGTTAACTGACACAAACTTTCTCCCAACTTACTGTAGTCAAAATAATATTGTTTTTAATCATTTTATTTACTACTTTTTAGAACAAAACAAAAAAATAATATTCTACCTACGTCAATCATATAAAAAAGTTATTGTCCCAGGCGGGATTCGATCGCGCGACCTTTGAATTACTGGCCGTCTTCTCTACCGTTGTGCTATACCTTGCGGCCGTTGCCGTGATGCTAGATTGACAACATAAACTTGTTTATTTTTTAACATTTCCCCATAATTATGAAACGCCGAAGTTTTGATAAAAGCGGATGGTGTCATTTTGTTTGGCATCTTAAGCACTATAAATACTGAAAATTTGATCAAAATCGTTAGAGCCGTTTTTGAGAAATTTGCATTTTTGTCGTTTTTTATTGGTTTTTAGGGGTAAATTACCCTTAAAAATTAAAAATTCCAAAAAATGAAAAAAACGCCTGGAGATATTAGGGTTTAGTACCTACATACCAAATTTCATGAAAATCGGACCAATAGTGTCCCCTCTGGTCGTGTATACATACTGACACACTGACAGACAGACACCACGTTAAAAACACTTTTTTGGGTTCAGGGAGCACCAAAACAAAAAATTCCACTAAAAATATTTTTGGGTTCAGGGAGCACCAACACAGATAATTGCACTAAACAATTTTTTGGGGTTCTGGGAGCACCAAAACAGATAATTCAACTGAAAATTCAAATTCGAACGTTTTTACGAAAACAATACTTTCTCCATATACTACGTATAGGGTGGAGAAAGTAAAAACTGATTTCCTGATATGACCACATCTTACTAGTGTGGAGGTCAACTATTCACTGTCAAAGTGAATCAAAGTGACAGTGAATAGTTGACCTCCACACTAGTAAGATGGTGGTCATATCAGGAAATCAGTTTTTTAATATTTTTTTTACTTGTACTGCAGTACCTAAACTTTTATGTTATATTTATTTATGTGTAATGTGTGTCAGTGTTATGTGTGTATGTGTTTATTCATCTGATGATGGTATGCGTTATACCGAAACAGCTGTAATAAAGTATTAAAATTACTAAACTCAAGATTGCTACTTGACGTAAGTACTAGTAATAAACATTGAATTTTAATAATTATAAGTGCTGTATTATAATATTATAATATATATTATTATGTCTGTTACCGTTACTATATTATGTTTTTTACTATGCTTTACTGACCATGTAAATTGCAACTTTGTAAATATTTGTGGTTGTACAGTATTGATACTTATTCAAACATGTGTGACCTGTAATTTATGGACATTCCCTTCCAAGGAATTCGCAGTAATGACTTTGCAAAGGCATCACCCCTGCACTCGTTTATAAAGGCCAAAAGAGTGTCATTTTTAGACGGTTGGTAATCCTTTCCTCCATTGTCTCTTGTGAACAGGGCCGGTTTAAGAGGAAATGACGCCCGGGGCACACATGAAATAATGCGCCCTTTACTGTTATCTATATATTTAATTCCGTAAGCCCAAATTTGAAAATGAAATTCAGAGCGAACGGTAGGTCGTAGGAAGCTGGGAGAGGTCTCATTTTAGAGGTCTGGGCATGAAGTTTTGGGGGAAAATATTCATTTTTCTTAATTGTGTCCCAAAAGTTTGTTACGGAATAAAATAAGTCCCATTTAAATAGCATGGGCATATTATTATACAGGTGTAAATCAGGTGTAACATTTAAAGAAGAAATAAATATTCGTTTAACTTAATAATAGACTATAATATAACAGCTGATTTCACCCATCATCTGTAATACGCAAACAAAACCTAGAGCAGATTATACTTTGTGGTTATGTTTACAACTTCAATCAATATAAGTACTGCGAAGATAATTTTTTTCTAAATATGAGTTAAAGAACTAATGTAGCCTATAATACGTTATAAGATTTGTATTGAGGTTATAAACTGTTATATAAATACTTTATTTTATTATCAACTAGTGGACCCGGCAATGCTTCGCTATTGCTTTATTTAATTTTAAGGGTAGTTATCAAATTTCATTCTTTTGAATTAAGTTATTGAATTGCAAATGGTGTTTATGTCAACAATTTATATAAACAATATTTTAAACAGCATATATGTAAGTAAATAGATATGTAACAACCGATGTTTGAATTGAATTATAATAGGCCTACAGTAAGCATTTTTCGTTGATTTTTGTTTGTGTTGTTTGGCAATCTAACCTAAAAAAGCTGTTTTGGTTTTTGAAGAATAATAACCCGATTATAAATTAGAGAAATTGGTTGCAAATAAAAGTGTTTTGGTTCATTGTAGGCCTAACCTAAAATTATGTTCAGTTTTTGATCCATAACAGGTTGTTTTATTTATAATAATATGTAACAACCGATGTTTAAATTGAATTATAATATAGTAGGCCTAATCATGTTTTATTGATTTTTGTTTGTGTTTGCTTTTAATTTGTCAATCTAATCTAAAAAGCTATTGGTTTTGAAGAATAATAAACTGATTATAAATTTGCTCAAGTTGCTATGGTAATGAATGTAAACAAACATGTGTTACTAAGCATTTTATAGGAACAGCTGTTTTTGAGCGCTATGGTCTTGAGTCCATACAAAAGAGGCTGTTTAGTTTTTTCCAAATTTGAAACTTTTTCGGGAAACTTTTCAAATTTTTCTTTATATAAAACCTAGTTCGGACTATTACGAACATTTTAAAACAAAAAATTGCCAAATTGGTCCAGCAGTTCTCAATTGATGCGATTTCAAAGAAACAGCAATTCATTTTTATTATATAGATATAATATATTTATGTATCCAAGTTTATAGAAGTTTATGTACACATTCGTTTAACTTCGGAAACATTCGTACATCTTAGTATAACATACAAACATATTCCATTAATAATTTCTTCATTATCAACTCCTATAAAAGCGAGTGTACGTGGAGTAACATTTAAAGAAGAAATGAATATTCGTTTAACTTAATAATATAATAGCTGATTTCACCTCATCTGTAATACGCAAACAAAACCTAGCGTAGATTATACTTTGGGTTTATGTTTACAACTTCGATCAATAATATAGCCTAGGCCTATAATATTAATAACTTCTAAATCATTTGATCTATCAATATGAAATAAAAGGCAATTAAAAGATAATATTTTTATCTTTCTTTAAATAAATATAATAATATACATAAACACAAAATCTTAATAAATATTCCTACACGTTTATAGTCTTTATAATTTTGTACACATTTACCGAGTTAAAAATCCCCGTCTGCATAGTTACGTAGGCCTAGATAAAGTATGTTGTTTAAATACAGTAGTATCTATATATTTTGTATAAATGATGTATTTCTGATGTATATATAATTAATCCGCCTGTATTTTTTTCACCGGGATTCACTAGATTTATTTTTATATATAGCCTACAAAAGTTTCTCAATTATGCACTAAAAAGTTGTTACGGAATACAATATTTCCCATTTAAATAGCATGGGAATCTAGATTTAAATCTGTTTATATCTCTTATTGTCAAAACAGCTGATTTTATATAAATTTGAAAAATCATAACCACACCTGAATGTGCATTTTTGTGATATATTTAGTTTTGTTTTTCAATGGTCGTGAAGTTAATAAACAAAGTAAAAATTAGAATCAAAGCTTTTGAACAAAAATTTTACACTTTTAAACTTTAGGTAATAAATTAGTAAATGTACGTGTAAGTGTAAGTGTGTTGTTAATTGCTTTGACAGTAATGAATAACATCGGAAGGCCACCACGCAGAGGTTCCTCGAAATGAGAACAACAGGCGCCAGATTCGGCGTGATTATTGTGCGTATTATATTCACAAATTTTTAATGATAATTTAAGGTACGGTGAATCATGAGACTAACAATTTACTTAATAAAATTACTACAATATATAGGGGCAATTGCCCCTACAAGCCACTAGTTTTAGATAATGTTTCAAAATTTTATTTAAGAGGTATATATGATAATAGTTAAGTTGCCGGAAATACCGTAATCAATATTTTTGCATGCAATTAGGCCTACATACTTTATTGTTATTTTTTTTTCTCGTGAACTTGTGACATTCTACTTTTATAACCAAAAAGTTTTTCTGACGTATTAAAATATTATTACATGAAACTGACTTTACTTGAATGAATAGTGTACTTTAAAAAAAAGCAACATGAAAAAGTGCTATTGAACAATAACGCTTTTGCAGAAATATAATAAAATTATAGAAAGTTATTAAATACATTTTGAAGTAAATTTCAAATTGACAAACTACCGTATATATTTTGTAACGGAAAGCGTTACAAAAATGAAAATATATATGTATATAAGAATTATAAATGTTTATCATTATATATTGCGTCTTTTATTTTAATCAGACCACACCTCTATGTTTTTAGTCATTATGGGTATTTTATTATTTTGTGTCATCACATAATATTCTTGTTACATGGCTGTTAGTGTTACAAGCTAGGTGTTCAATAATATTTTCGAAAAATTAAATATAGTAGAAATAAAATTGAGTAACTTTAAAAATATAAGGCGTCTATTAGAAATAATCGCTCCCCAAAATTTGGCACCCTGGGCGACTGGCCCTGCTTGTGAAACACACCTTTTGGTTGTTCTGCTTGTGGGAAGTAGGTCTATAAAGAACCAACATGTATGTTGGCTTTCTAATTATTTCGTTTAAATAGTTATAGATTTTTCAAAGTAGGAACGATTTACACTAAATTAATTATTTCGTAGGTGCATATTCAATTAATGAAACTTGCATGTCAAATTTCACTTTAATAGGTTCAGTAGTTTGGGAGATAGTCCTACCATTACTTATGTGATTATAAGTTATTTGGCTTTTATTTATGAAGCTTTAACATAAAAGTCCTACAAATCAGATTACTGTACATCTCAAATTCAAAATTTCATAAAAATTTCTCAAGTGGTTATTAAATTATGGTCAAAACTCGTTAATTTACACTTTCAATACCAAATTTTATAAGGTGATTGTTAATAATATATAATAATAAAGACTCATTTATTTAGGACCAATCATAAATCTTTTATTTAAAATTACAATAGGCCTACTAAAATTTTTTTAGCAAGCCTATTTTGTATCATTATGTAAGCCTTCTTTAATAATAATTCTTATAGACCCTATACAAAATCGATTCTAAAATGAAAAAATATTCTGCAGAACCAAAAATGTAGATAAACGGAGGAATATGTAAGTATATATTTTATATTTAGTAGCTAATAAACTCATTTGAGGTAGTCTAATTTTATTGAAAGTACCAGGAGACCGAGCTAAAGCTCGATTATAAGCAGGGCTATGATTTCAACAATAAATATTGGATTATTGAGTTTTGAGGTTAGGCCTATAACATTAAATAACTAAATAAAGGGTATATTCAACATTAGGCTTACTTGTAATAAAAATACAATTTAAACGATTAACCATAATCTCAACGCTATGCCTCAGAAATAAATCAGGCCTAAATTAAAGTTTAATATTTCAATATCGATTTAGGCCTAGGGCCTAGTTCGCTCACGTCAATAACTATTATTGCAAATTTCCGTGAACATCGTTTAGGTTAGGCCTATAACATTAAACAACTAAATAAAGGGTATGTTTATTAGCAGAAGTATTCGTTGCCATGGTAACTATAAATAGATACAACATTAGGCTTACCTCTAATAAAATATACAGTTTAAAAGAAAGCAGATGATTATTGTAATGGCATTGAAAACATTTGCATCAGCTGTGCTTTGTATTGTTTAAAATGGACAAATTTCACTTTTTAATTTAATAAAAAGACGTAGAAAATGAATTTTCCCAGACTGGTGACCATTTCCAATCGATTTCTCGTGGCCAAAAGCCCCATTTAAAATCAAAAAATGAAAAATCCTTAGACGGAGATTCCAGATCCATTTAGCAGACAAACAATTATCTCTCGCTTTAGAAGATAAGATTCCGTTTGCAATATTTAATTAGGCGTGTAGGTAGCAGCACCTCCCGTGATAATTCCAACAATATATTAAAAAATTTTGTCAATAAATAGCTAACCCAAAATAATTTAACTAAAGCTGTACAGAGAGCAGCATATATTACGGTACAGATCGGAGAGGAGAAATAACTGCTATTTGTTGTATCTTTGATTCAATGGTTGTATCAGTAAGGTACTGCCATCTGGCAGATAAATTTTAAACTATTTTGCTACAGGATGAAAATAGCAGCTTTAAAACTTGGGAATTATTATATTTTATTCTAATACCACTTATTTGGGTTTATTTATAAGGTTAAGAATTTAAAGACAGAAAAATTCAGTTAATATTTTTTATACTTATTGACAGCTAAACTAGCAATAAGGAGAGTTTTTATTTAAAAACATCACGAGGTTATAAGAAACACCGTATTATTTTAGAGTAAACATTTTACAATTTTGTGAGGAAGGAATTAATTTTGTACATGCACTCTAAATTTGAACCGTATTTATTCTACTTATGGCATTTACTTTTGTATTACGCCTATGATTTTCTTTTTCACTAATTAAAACAGTTAATTAGCGATATATAAAAATAATGGCTGAAAATGCAGTAGTACCCACCCTAGTAATTACGTTATTAATTTAGGTCTATAACTAAACCTCATGTGCAGCAACCATATTTTGTAATGGCAGAACTAAGATTTGATCTTTGTTAGCAACATCAAATTAGAAAAAAATGATTGTAATCATAAATATTATAAATTAGGCCTAAAAGTAACGAAATTTGGAGTAGTTATAGAGTATTGCCGGCACGTAATCTAAGTAAGACATTTTGGTTTTGGGGTGCAACCTTATAGTAAAAAAAGTAACTGACAACAGTAGTACCGCTTTGGTATGCGAGATGCAAATAAATTTCGAAATATTATATATACTCATTAGATAGTTTTCACAATGTTATTCAAAAAGTCATTCAAAAAAGAGATACCAAATTTATTATCGCATTACACCAAAAACAAAGCCATTTTAATCGGTTTAAAACTATAAGACAAGACACAATTTTTTAAAACTACACTATAATGACCTAGGCTACTAGTATGTGATTGTAATGTTTAAAATGTTATTCTAATGAAGTAGGTAGGCTATAAAATAACAATTTTATTTCCCAAACTTGTTATTATTCTTATTGCAGATACTGTAAATTGTATTTCCAATTAATTATTACTCAAAAACAGTCAGTACCGGTAATCATTGAAAACGACAGAAAATTCCAAGTAAAACAACTTCTTCATACAAGCGGTTACATCCACTGCATTGTGTTAAGTAAGGGACAGCTACACTCTCCTCCCTAAACTTGCAATACTTTCAAAGTAGGAAATGAGCTCCGATCATGGTCCCCAGAAAACGTTTTGTGGTGTCATTAAAATGTATGTACTGTATTATGTAAATATGTGTTCGCACTCTAATTTGGCGCACTTTAAGTCCGATTCAGTCCAAATTTTGTAGACACGTTGGCTGTTAACGTCCTTGGACGAGTTCGTTAGCCAAAAAATCCAACAACCAGAATCACGTTTTTTGACCGGAAGTAACTTTATTTTTTTTATTTTTTGTACTAGAATGAAACTTGTTTTATTCTGCACATTTTGTTTTTTATATGACCTTATAGCTCGCTTGGTTCTCCCAAAATCGATCAAAACGTAAAATATCATAAAAGTATATGGTACACGTGAGTGACTTTATCTAGGGGACATAATCTTCTGATCCGAGGCCGGCGGTCAAGTTCATACGCTGCGAGCAAAGCGAAGCAGTCTATAATCCGAGGCTATTAGGTCGAGACCGTCAAGGTGCAAACTCGCAGTTATTCGAAGTCTGAGGCTTTGGTGCATACAAATTCTACTAATAAAAAATACTAGCTGACCCCTGCGAATATTTCGCAAGTTCGGAGTAGGCCTACATTTAAGCCGGTTCTACACGATGCTACGAACACCTTCCAACGTTGGACGTTTGATGGTTAGTCACATCGTGTGGCCGTTGTTCAAACCTACGAGCGTCCAATGGCGAGCGTCGAACATTCGCATTTGACCATGTTCGGACCGATGTCGGTATTTTTGCACCGAGTCAAAGGGAAAATGTTCGTTAGTTCGATTCAAAGGCTACACGACTCGTTCATATGTAGCACTATTTACTCTCTATTTACACTAAAGACCCGTCTTGTTTATTTATGTTTATATCTGTGTTTAATTTTAATCAGTAATATTATTCATTTAAATTTTCACAGGTAGCCTAAGTAGGCTACAATTTATATTTCATACTTGATACTAGTAAGTTCCCGTGAAAAATCAGAAACAGATTACCGGTAATTAGATACTATACATTTAAAAAATATAATTTAAAAAATTTACTATTTTAAAAACAAATTTTATTTAGGCCTGCCTAAATATGATGTGGGGATTTTTAACCCGTTAAATGTCTACAATTAAAACATATATTATTATAGACTGTCATCCTCGTCCATTTTTGCAACTGGACCAACGTTTGAAACAAACTGCTTTCTTAAATATTGGATCAAACATTCGATTCACCGTGTAGCAGGAACATTCGCAGTACCATCTGTCGAACTTACTTGTCTCAAACGTTCGGTCCAACATTGGAGCGAGCGTTCGTAGCATCGTGTAGAACCGGCTTTACCTGATTTAACACGTTGATTTAATTGAGTTAATTAAGTTTATTTATTTACATCTATATATATAAAATTCAATGTATGTCCGTTTGTTTGTCCGTTATGCGTTACCAAACCGTCCATCCGATTACTTTGAAATTTTGCATAGTAACACAGGTTAACCCTGGGAAGGTTTTAGGCCATTTACCGAAGTCCTAGGACATAAGGGCTACGCCCCAGTGGCCCTCAAAGTTTCAATGTTAATCTTATGGAAGGTCAATATTAAGGAAGAAGAAGAAATATTTCTTTTGATTTTATCAGGGGCACAAAAAACAGCTGTTCGTATGAAAAACTTAAAACAGCTGATTTTGATCAACAGCTGATTTTGATCAACAACTGATTTGGATAAAAAAATGAATATAATTTTAGGTTAGGTAAATCAAGCAATGAACAGAATCCCATTATAATTTACATCGGCCCTCAGGGATACGATTTACAAGCTTTCAAAGTTTCAAATTAAGCAATAGCAAAGCATTGGCGGGTCAGCTAGTTGGTTTATAAATAACAGTTTCCCTATACAATCTTACAGTGTAAACAATCTAACTAACAGCTGTCATGCTAGTTAAACAGATTGTTAGTAGATGGCGCCTTTCATTAGGAACATACAGAGTATAATATAAAAGTTTTTTAAATCAATTTTTGTTATTAAAACATGAATTTTAAGCTGTTTGTCTATTTTTCCCGTGTAGTGGTTAAGGAAAGCTTTAAAATGATGCCTCATTCATGTAATTTGATGATGTATTAAGGAAGTTATGGCGTACCGACAAAAAAATAGTCTTGAGAAATAATATATGCGATATTTCGTACAAATGGCAGCTATTCAGCTCCTTCATGAGAACTGGTAGATCAATTTCCCAAATAGTTATTTGAAACTTTAAAATTAGTTATATAAGTTTAATATTTAAAATTCGCTAAACTCACGTCTGCGGTTCAGTTTCGTGATCGAATTATTTTTTAATGAATAAGTATTTATGTTAGCTTATCAACTAATTTATACACATGCGTTAAATATATGTTAAACTATTGGATGGGCAAAGTTATATACTGTACCAGATACAAATTCTGAATTGTTACTAAAATAATTCTGAAAGCAATTGAAGTCTGAGAATAAAAATGTATATATAAATTGATACATTTCCAAAACAATATAAATCAATAGTTTTATTTGACGGTAACAAAAAAATGAAGTACTATGACAGCTCCAAGATGGCATGAAGATTATTATTATACTGCAGGATGGTAGTATTTAATACTTAATAGCCTATTATTATTGAAGGTATTTTAATTTTGGGTTAAATAAAAACCGTCATGTGATAATTCAAGAATGAGCGGTTTTGTAGATAGATATCTCAAGCCCAAAACAGCTGTAGAACAACGGCTGAGGAAAAATAGATTGCAATGACGTCACTGTCAACAGCTGAACAGCTGGTGAATAACAATAATAACTCAAAGTTAGGAGCGTAAACTTTTAATTGAATAAAATAATTATTGAAAACTTACTAATTACTAATATTGTTATAATCAACAAGTAAATGTAACATTTTTCAAACATTAAATTTCTTTAGAAAGTGCGTAGTTTAGTTGTAAACTATGTTTAACGATTCAGAAGCCGATTCAACGGGATTTAATTCTTGCTGGAAAGTGTCAAAGTGAGTATTTTGTTTACACTTCTAAGTCCTAGGACTAATAGGATTATTTGGTCAAAAAGAATCATATCATTGGAATTGGATCAAAATCAACACAATATTATTTTGTCAGCCTATGCAATTTATTTACTTAGCCATATTTTTTTGCATAAGAAATAACAAAGTGAAAATAAAAAAATCTGGGTCTTTTACCTCTTGATTTGACAAAATGTTAACTTCTAAATCAATTTTATCTATCAAAAGTCCTCACTTTATCTAGTAGTTTGCCTAGATGTTAAAAACACATTGGTTATTTTATTATATTTTGTATGGGTGCTCACTCTAATTGTAGGTTAGAGGATGTAGCCTATACTGAAATTTCATTAATTTTAAGCAACAAAACAGTAAAGTTATTGATACATTTGTGTCTGCCATTTTTGGATATTTTTTTAGATCAAGTGCTGACAGTGAAACTCAGACCAGAGATGAAAAGGGTGTGGAGAAACAAGATCAAACAACTTATATGGAAAGTAAAGAGGTTGGTTATAATATTGTTTATTAGAATGTGGTGAAGTTCACAGTGAAATAAGTTCTGAAACGTAGACAAGCGTAAGGCTAACTTTTTTCAGCATAAATTGACTGAACGACCCTTTGCTGATATTTTTGCAGACGACGACCTTGTTTTACATTCTACTGTTAAATGTTGAATACTGGTAAACATACTATGACTGAAGGCATAAGTTAGTACTTCAGGCTATTTTGTTGGTTCTAGTGCCGAATGGCGTGACCAGAGGTTTTAATAAAATTACACTCTATATCACTTTTTCCTATATATATAATGAAATTAGACACTTCACTGATCGCGAGAAATCAATTATAAACATTCTAAAACAAATAAAACATAACAAATTAACAAACCAAAAATCGCTTATGGGATTTAACACAGACAATGTACAGTCATTTTAATACGCGATAGGAACAGGGTTGCCAGATTGGTTGCAATTAGATTTGAGTGGGTTGATCAGTGCCTCCTATATTGCCTAAAATTAGAAAATAATAACTAACTGTTTAAGTTAGAACCCTACCTTTGGTTTTTTTTATTCTAATTATATGTGATAAAAACGACGAAATATTATAATTATACTGTTATCGGCAACATACTGTTACTAAACAGTATATAGGTTACCTCTAGTTTTTTTTATTCTCATTATATAATGCGATAATAACGACGAAATATTATAATTATACTGTTATCGGCAACATACTGTTACTAAACAGTATAGGTCAGTACCTCTAGTTTTTTTTTTATTCTAATGTTCAATGTGGCAACGTTGGCAATCAGAAATGATAACTTTCTTCTTTTATACTGGTATTCAATGTAATTTCTTAACAACAATTGTTATTGTTTTTAAACTAAAAGTTTTGAAAAGTTATATAAATATCTATATATATTTTCGTGATTTCTTTCATTAATTTTGTTTAGTGAAGTTATTATTGATATTTCTTGGTGTATTAAGTGATTTGTTTCTTTTATTTAGTGTTACGATATAAAAAAATACTGAAGTTAACCTCTATATTTTCTACTTATTTCTACTTATTTCTCTCGTATTTTTTATAATTTCTATTTGTCGGGAAAATGTTTGTTGTTTTTATAATCAGTTTAACGTGTTCTTTCATAATATGAAGAAATTTTTTAAAAAACCTCTGGTCACGCCGTTCGGCATCTTTACCATTTTTTTTATTCTTGCATTTCTGTTGGTGCAGGGTAGTATAGTAAATTCCCGCCTTTGGTTCTAGTGGATGATGTGGTGACCACAGGTTTTAATGGAATGACACTAAATTTTAGACTACTTTTTTTATAGTAATGAAATTAGACACTTAACTGATCACGGGAAATCAATTATAAACAATCTAAAACAAATATACCATAACAAATTACCAAACCAAAAGTTATGTTAAGAAAGTTTTTTTAGCAAACTAAGAAGTGTTACAAACTTATAGGGATATATGTTTACATAGGTACTAGAAACATTATTCTGAGACTAGAGACTGTAAGGTAGAACTTCAGGCTATTGTTTTTAGCCTATATATGTTTGCAATTTTGTTATAATTTTGTTACAAAACAATATAATTGGTAACAATATAGGCCTAGGTATTGCCATCCTAAGTTAAAAGGCGGTAACTGAGTCTAAGGTGAAACTGAGAAAACGACATTAGAAGTTTTAGGCCTGTAATTTTGTATTTTCTTTTTGATATGTTCACTGAATTGATATTTACTCATTTCTATATTATTACTGTATATTCATTTTATAATAAGAACAATAATTTACCTTAATTGTGTGACGGTTACGTATGTTCAATGTGGCAATGTTTGTCAAGTCAACGTTCAGAAACATTCTGTTCCATTATTTGATAGCATTCAATGTTATTTTGTACTGTTTGTTGTTATTGTTTTAAAACTATTGTCTTGTAAAATTATTTAGCAAATTCACGTATATTTTCGTGATTTCTTTGGTAATAGTATATTCAATGACTGGGTCAACTTCAAATTTGATGGTATTTTAGTTAGACGATATATTAAACAACTAAAAAACAAAAAATGAATTATTGGAAATCTTTATTAATGAAGAAAACTTACTTTAAAAGTCGTCTGGATCAGTTTTTCTATCAGAGTAATGTGTAGCTTAACACTTCCCGCGCTACGGAAATTTCAGACCGCTCACACTGTAATGCTACATGCCTCCAAAAAATTAAGTTCTCAATAAGTCAAAGCAAATTTTTTTTTTCGATTTTCTTATACCAAAAAATAAGACATGGGTGGAAAAAATAGTTTGTTTAATCAAAGTTGGTTTGTTTCGCACGGAGTCTGCAAGTGAACTGACTTGCGAGTTAGTTCGTCTACAGCGTTTGCGTTACTCGAAACAGAGAACGAGTGGTGTAGCGCGCCAATTTAGGTGCTCCTCCCACAACAGTCGGAGGGCAGAATCGACCGCCATTATGTTTTTTAACCAAGGGATATGTTATCCAATAACTGCTGCACTCAAGCGGCAAAATTAAAAACTACTTAGACCTGACAATACACTCAATGTTTTAAAGCGAGTATATTTGTCCACAGCGTTTTGGGCAAAGTCAAACTTAGCGGTTATATTTGTCTACAGCGCGGGAAGGGTTTAAGTGTTCAATTCGTCAAGTTTTTTTTACCAATGTAAACCTTGCTGAAAAAGATAATGTGGCCTTTCCTTGTAGTCTGACAATAATAATAATAGGCAATAATTAATATACTAACTTATATAATATATCTTTATAAATTGGAAACAAACTGTGACTAAACTATAAGTTAGAACTTCAGGCTATTTTATTTTTAGTTCTTGCGCATGTATTTAACAAGAACTAACGAAAACTCACAGAAACTAATTATCGTATTAATACAAACAAGAAACGGATTCACCTTAGAACAAGATGCCATTATGTATAATACTGATTAAACAAAAGCCGACTGATTACGCAAGACGCAAAGCCGATAAAAGGACATGGACTGTGAACTTTCTTACAGTATCGCTCGGTGAGCTTATCTACAATGTTTCCGACATTTAGTTATTTGTTAGTCTTTAGTCACAGTATGTTTCAAAATTGTAAACATATATAAGTTTGTATATTAATTATTATCTATGTGTAACATTTCCGACACATAGTTTTTGTTTTTTAGTTAGGCCCTAGTTCTTGTTAAATATAGTGTCTAACTAAAATATCATAAAATTTTAAGTTGATCCAGTCATTGTATACTATTACTATTTCTTTCATAAATTTTGGTTAGTCAACTGATTGTTTATCTTTTTTGGTGTATATTAAGTGATTTGATATTTTATTTAGTGTAAAAATATCAAAAATTACTGAAGTTTTTATTTTAGTAATGTTTTTGAGTTTTATTTTTCTTGTATTTTCTATAATATTTATTTCTAGCGGATATTTTTGGTATTTTTACAGTCAGTTTAACATGTTCTTTTGTAGTATAAAACATTTTTCAAAAAACCTTTAGTCTCCATGTCCTCCATTTTTACCGCTAACTTCGCCCTAAAGTGACCTGATTTGTTTTCAGTGCAGTAACACGGTTATAGTATAGAAAATCGCCTTTGTTTTGACTTTACTAGTGAGAATATATTAACTTCTCATTAAATAATGACATATTTATGGAAAACATTAAATATAAATAGTTTATGGTCAATAAATCTATGCTATGGAAGTCAGTGTAAACTGTAAAATCTCTTTATTTTGTACAATGTGAAAATTTGATTTTCAAATTGATCCTACACATTTGATTAGACTACAGAATGTGGCCTTTAACCTAAAATACCAACCAAAAGTAACTAAACCCGAACTTAAACTAACTTACAGTTTAGCAATACAGTATGTATCCAGTTCAAAAACATAAATACGATGGTACCACTACTTAACTTTCTTAAACAAAGAAATAAAGTTGGTTTGTGGGTGTAAACTGTAATTTTGCCCAAATTTTCTATTGCTTGTTGAAGTAGACTATTTTCTGAAACTGTCTGTTTTAACCATCGATGTATACAACTATGGATAGCGCTCTGTGTAGCAGCAGTAAGTTCCCGTCCCAGACAGCTTCCCCCACCACTTTCCAGGCACTCCTGCCGCGCCGTAATTTAATACAATGTTGTTGTACGCACACAAATGGTGTGTTAAAGAGCACAAACACCTCCTGTAATCGCATTGTTTTAACATATGTTTAACAGCATGTAGGCCTACTGTATATTTTGTAGGTTGAATTAGTTTAGTTGTGGTGAAACAAAAGCTACTTTAATTAAACCCCTTTTACATAAAACAGGTGTTTTTCGAACAATTTGGCTATAACTAAAGCTTGAAAAAATACAGGAAAAAGTAAATAACAAGAGTACCTAATGAAATTTTAATTTGCTTACATTAATTCAGGAAAAAATCCTTATAAACAAACATTCTAAAACATTTCTAATCAAAACAAGTTTTGCCTGGAATACCAACTTTTGAACGTACAGCTGCTAATGTTTCTTCTTTTGCCCTGCTAAAAGAACTAATTTTAAAGAACAAACTACCTACCTATTGATTTTATTAGTTTCATTTCGTGGGTATCTTCCCCAAAGTCCACGAAAAACACTTCCTGTTAATGTTCTACAAGCTTGCTACATAAAAGAGCGGTGTTTTTTTAAAGGGTTAAAGTTTTGTCTTTTTCTAGCTATAATCCAATGTTTCTTTAAATTAACATCTTTTGGATACCTGCAAAAAATGGTTAAAATCTGTATTCATTTTGAAAGAGAAGCTTTATGAATAATGCAAACCTTTAAAAGAGACTCTGATTCTGTTGCAAGGTTCTTTTATGACAAAATTGTTTACAAGTGATTCATAAAAATATTGTAAATTATAGATCTATTAGCTGTTGTACCCGTTATTCGCACGGGAATAATTCTTGGTGTAAGCAGAAGTATAATAGAATCAATCTGATTGTTAATGTTGACAAATTGTAACAAATGGCGGTATTAATTTGTATATTCGCTATCGGGTCTGTACAATTGAACCAACTTCTTCTCCTGGAAAAAAATACTTATATGTACCAACTTTCACGGTGATCTGTCAATAAGTGGAATTTAAGCGGTACACGTTTCACACTACAAGGTATGGGTCTTGAGTTAGAACAAAGAAAAAGAAACATGTAGTGACCTATCTGTAAACAATGTGAATAAATTGTTGAGTTATTATTTAGCAAAATAGCTTAAAAACAAATTACAGCTTTAAATAACTTTGTTTAGTAATGAAACAACGCTTACCTGTGGAAAGAGATTGAGATGTGTTTACATCTTCTGTTTCAAGAATGAAACGCATAACTTGCATCCGGCATGTTTTACTTCCATTCCTCGCTTAGTAGACTGCGCCAAAGCACCTAACCTAAGGAACTTCTTCAGACAATGCAGTTCCGCCACATGCTATAAGGCAGAGTGCATGGTTGCCTGGAAAGTGGTGGGGGAGACGGACCGTGCCTCGACTCCAACGCATCACATACAGCGCGCGATCCATAGTTGTCTATATCGATGGTTTTAACAGACAGTCTGATGTACGGTAGGCATGATGAAGAATCTGTGACTTAATTTTCCTCAAATCGACTGTCCTACACTACCTAAGTAGAAAGGACAGGCATGACATCGATGTAGTAATTTTGGTCAGTTTCATATTAGAGTATCCGATCAATTTACAAAACTACAGATTTCAAAGAAAACAATAATCTCTTTTAACTTTGATTTGATAATTCTAGTTTTTTTGTTGTGTCCATCAGGATTTTCCATTGCATTGATTAAACTTTATTTTATGATTAAGTACCTATGTTTAGTTTAAATATTTGTATATATCTGACAACTCTTTTTAATTTCCATGAATTCAGCAACATAAGAATAGGCTATTAAATAGGACTATTATCAATGTCTAGGTTTAGTATGTAATGTTCTTGGAGGCATTTTAAATATGAAGAACACATTAGAATTTATGATTAATTTACTAAAATTTTTAAATGCAACCAAATACAATAGTAGCCTACTTACAAATGGTTTAATGTTATAGTGTGTATCCATTTCTAATATTTTTTAAATGTAGCCTAGCTGTAAAAATAACCTAATTCACTTGCACAATAAATCAAATTAAAATTGCAAGTTCCCTCTCGTTGCTTCAAACAAAGTGCCAAATATGAAGAAGAAAGTTCATGATTCTAAACCAGCTTAAAATACCGTACTATGTTTCAGGTCCAGACTGATGACTTGGAAAGGTCAACGAACTTACCAAAAGTTGATGGTAATGCACTAGCAGCTTTTCTAACAAAAGTATGTCCCGAAATAGAAAAGGAACTAATGAAAATTGAGAGGAGTCAAGCATTTGCTTCGTATCATTTAGCCGATGAAGAGCGCGAAGAAAACGTCACCAAATTGTTCACACTGCCTAGACCTAAGGAACCTTCCGATTTCCATGTAAGACATAGTTGTAGAAAGATTAAATATGGGAAAAGTTGTATTGAGAAAATTAATATTCTGTATCTGGTATTCCACGCAGTGAAATTGTTTTACCTTTTCAAAGGCCAGATTACAGGTTTACCTTCCGATCTTTGTGCACTGAACCAAGCGTGTAAAGCATTGTCTAGTTCCAATTATGGAAAATATTTATAACAAGTATGTCTAGTTTCAAGTATGTAAAAAAATAACAAATGATTTAGAGTCAATATTTTTTGCTGTTACAGCCTGGCAGCAGAGTTTTTTAGATTGTTTTTGTAAATCACAACTTGATTTGTGGAACTAGTCTGTTTAGATTTTTTTTTTTTTTTTTTTTTTAACGTCCTGTTGTTTTGCACTTAAAAGGCTGAAGACGGGACCTACAGTTTTACGTGGAATCCGAACCACAGCCAATGATGTCTGTTAAGAAACCATTTAGAAAATTATTCGGTGTCAATGGGAATTGAACCCAGAACTTTTGCATTGATGGTTGCCATGACGATTGATAAAGCTTTGACACCTTAA
>JAGFPH010003106.1:12732-25505 GCA_018207615.1 Philaenus spumarius | reverse complement strand
TTGCATTGATGGTTGCCATGACGATTGATAAAGCTTTGACACCTTAAAAACCACGGCCATCGTGGCTGTAGTCTGTTTAGAGAACATCAGAGTGTGTAGGTTTAACAGAAAAGTATGAGTAGATTAAAAATGCTAAACTAAAGTACACTAAAACTAAATAACAAATAATATAATATAAAACAACAATAACAGAGTACAGTTTGCTGATAAGACTATTTTTACTTGACATAGCATACTGAGAAAAAGACAGCTAGCAAACAAGATGTACATTGTGTTTGAGCATAAGCGATATCTACCCGGCTTTTATAGAACATTCTGAATCATGGGATGCTTTATTAAAAAGCTTCTACTGTATGAGAAAATTGAGCCTTTTGTTTGCTTTTACCTAATGGAACTAAACGGTACCAGGAACTGGCACACACTTTCTCACAAACATATTTAAATTATTAAACAGATTCACTGTGACTTCATAATTGTAGGAGATGTGATATTAACGTTGGAGATTAACTAATAAATATTATTATTATTAGCTAGAGAGAAAACTATTCGATTGTTTTCGAACAAATTTGCACCACACATGTCAATTAGGACTGTATAGATGCACGAAAAAAGGGTTTGAAAATTTTGAAAAACAACCTCCTTTTCGACAGAAAACCCCCAAAAATCAGTTATTATTACTGTTATTAGCTAAACGAGAATTTTTAGAAAGAAGCGGTTTTTTGCATATGGTAGAGTACATTAAGGGCTACAAATAAGCCAACAAAATTTTATCAAAATCGTTAGAGCCGTTTTTCCTCTAGATTACGCCTAGAGATATTCCAGAACTACACCTAGGCTACATACCAAATTTCATCAAAATCGGACCGTTCGTGTGGTCTCCAGCTCTGTACACATCCTTACAGACACAAGGACACACTGACAGACATCACCCAAAAACCACTTTTTTGGTTTCAGAGAGCACCAAAACAAATTATTCCGCTAAAAATATAGCACCAAAACAGATAATTCCAGTAAACAATTTTTTGGGGTTCAGGGAGCACCAAAACAGATAATTCTCCCCACTAAAAATTCAAATTCGAAAATTTGGACGAAAACAATACTTTCTCCATATACTACGTATAGGGGAGGGGGGGGGGGGAGAAAGTAAAAAACTGTTGGTTGTGGAGAATAATCACCTGATGCTATAATTTAAAGGTTGCATTGCTGTAACAGTTATGTTTTTATTTTGTTAACCTAACCTATAAAAGCTGTTGGTTGTGAAAAATAATAAACTGGTTGTTAATTTGCTAAGTTGGTTGCTAAGGTGATGCATGTAAACAAACAGTGTTGCTAAGCTTTTGATCCAAATCGGCTGTTTTATCTGTTATAAGGTTGGTAGTGTATCCCCGAATTTTCCCTATTTTTACACTTTGAAATTAAAGTTTTGCAAAATCCTTTCTTACTGTCCGTCTATGACCCCATAAGAATATATCTTAAAATTTTGTAGTTTTATCTTAAGTAGTTTTTGCTCTACGTTGATTCTATGTCAGTCAGGACAAAGATGCATATATATATATTGCACTTATTGTATTTGTTTACCTTTATAATTATTCAAAAGTTTTTACTATGTTATAATATACCTGAATATAAATATTCATAAGTGCACATGTTCTTCATATTTTGTTTCGATACAAATAACACTATACAAGGGTTTTTTTTTAAGTGAGTACCATTTTGAAATTTTACCGCATCAGCGCTGTGGACCTACATCTGTTGGGAAGAAAGCAGATGCCATTACGGAAACATTCGAGCGCGGTTACGTTTGTTTGTCAGCATTTAAATTGCCTCCAGCGATTGAGAATTCCGCTGACTGTGAAGTACGCGGTGTGGAGATGTGCTAAAGGTCGTTTTCTTAGAGCTAAAGCGGCTGAAATTCGTTGGATCGGTAAAGTTTACGGAGAAAACATTACGAGTGATGGAATGGTACGGAAATGGGTTAGAGCTTTTGATGGCCGCACGAATATTCATGATATAGAACGAAGTGGGCTACCGTCAGTCGTTACTAAAGATTTTGTGCGGAAAGTTGAAAAAGTGAAAGATAACAGACGTTTTACGATTTCATAGTATATCAAATGAGTTTCCCCAAGTATCAGGATTAGTTCTCTATGAAATTGTGATGTCACAATTATCTGATCTCACAATGAATTTCAGCCGCTTTCGCGCCTATTAATTAGTCTATGAAGGCGGAGAGTAGTTCTTAGCAGAACTAAACCAAATGCCAATAACTAGGCTTAAACCTACACAACTGTGTTGCGAGTCTCTGACTGGACGAGCGCGTTTAACCTCTTGGCCGTTCTACGCCAAGTGGTAGTAATGTACTTTACTAAATTCTTATCTCTAAATCTTTCTAGAACACCTAGAAGTATCGGCCCCTCTCACGTTCACATGCCCCTCTAAGTCGAAAGCTCAACGTATGTATTGATGGTCTGAAACAATCACAGGCGGACCCTCACTTGTCACTGCTCGGCGAAGTACCGCCTCAAAGAAATAGGGGTGGTTTCAGAGGCTTGTTTATTCTGCTCTCTTGGGGTTAAATCGGCTCAATACCTGCTGTGCGAGTGTGTAGCTCTCGCGTCCAGGAGATTCACGATACTTGGAAGTGCGGTTGTGAGTCCGGAAGAATTCCGTGGTGTTGATCTCAAGACCCTTCTTGGTTTTATAAGTGTCCTTTGCCTTATCTGGAATGATCACTAAAGGGAAAATCATAGCACAATATATCCTCTAGAGTCGCAGTGGTAAGGAGTCTTTGTAATCTTTTATCCCTAACAAAAAAAAAAAAAGAAAAAGTAATTGTGTGCAGTCGTGGGACAAAGTTCATCAAACTTTTTCTTCAATTCTTTTACCAGCCTTAACGGCAACATACACACATAATTTTAATCTTTCAACTGCCGTTTATCATTAGATTGTTTTTTATACAAATATTTACTGCTTCCATTTGTTTAATGTTATTATAATAAAGGTGTAGAATTAATTATAACATCAAAGCTAAGATGGTAAACATAGTTGAATGACCATTCATTGTAAATATATTCAATAAATGTTAATTCATTCATCTAGGCCTAACCTAAAATTATTGTGTGTACGTTTAATTTATTTTACCTGTCTTAACGGCAACATACATACAATAATTTTAGGTTAGGCCTAGACTTAAAATTACTTTCTAGGCCTAACCTAAAATTTCAGCGCTTGATGATAATATCTGAACTATGCCGGACGGAACCGATCGTCTCTTAATTTAAATTGATGAACCAAAACACATTTTCTTGAATTTATCTACATTCATTGCCATAGCAACCAATTTCGTATTGCTTTTTTCGTTACTCGTATTTTATATTTGTCATAGCTATAGCAACCAATTAATAACACTTTTACATTATTTTCTATTTGTTAACTCCTGCCGCAACCAGAAAAGTTGTTGTAATGTACAAGCGCGTAGCATGATGTAATTGAAGTCTGTATTCATGGTAAAATCTTTTATATCAGAATGGGAATACGACTAAATGCAGTATTTGCTAACCAAGTGAAGTGGTTCTACTTTGTGTCTAGGTAAAAGTGACAGCCTTGTCTTGGAGCTGTACAGGAAATGTACTGGCTATAGCATGTGCGTCCAGTGAACACAGTGACTGGTGTAACCACAGTGGCAGTATCCGTTTGTATAATATTGAAAGGTTAGAAATGGTAAATATGGACTAGGGTTATTTTATTTATAGCTGCATTGTTTTAAAACATTTTCAAAGCTGCATGAAGGTTTAAAAGAAAAAAGATAAGGGAGTATGTATTGTATTATTTGTTTTAAACTTTCCTAACAATTTTGTTTAGTACCATAGTACCAAACATAAGAATTTCTACTTTTATGCCTGTTTTTACTAAAATTTGGTTGTTTTAAGACATTTCTGAAAAGCGTGCAATGAGATAAAATCGGGTTACAGTTTTCATGATAGATTGGAGAGTAGATGTTAATTATACATGGAAAATTGAGAACAATGTTGTCTTACATAGTAGCCTATACTTTATTCATTAGTTTATTTAAGTTTTTAGTTCATAAAGTGACTTATAAATAACGAAGTGACACAAATACCTGTATAGTTAAATCAATCATTTTATTATTTTCATTTATTTTTATTTAAAAAAATATTTATTTTTATTGTTCATCCCTTTTGTTACATTAAGAGACAAAAAAACATGATTTAGATTGAGAAAAAAAATCTCACTTTAACAAGAAAATAAACAAAACAAAAATAAATTAAAATATGACATTATAATACATTACTTAAGATTAAAATGCACAAAAACGAAAAATGAAAACAATATTACTTTTAAGTGCTACAAAACTTAAGACAAACAAATCAATTTGAAATAAGACAATATAATACATTGCAAGGATAAAATACACAAAAAAACAAAAACAATATTACTTCTAAATACTAGAAAACTTAAGGTAAACAAAACTAAAATTACAAACATTTTTTGAGGCTGTATATTTTACAAGTAAAAGAAAATGAAAAAACAGAGGTCAAGATATCATGTAAACTCTTAATTAATTAAATTTAAAAAATATTACAAATATTATAATTTATGCAAATAATTTGTTCTATGATAATTAGGTCTAAGGAATTGTAATATTATTAATTATTAAAATGCCTACACTAACACAAACCCATGAACTTCATACAATGCACAACTGACATATATAACATATCAATTAAAGAAGTAAACAAACACCAACTAAGTTACGCAAAGGAATTAGGCCTAAGATTTTTTTTATATCACTGATTGTTGAGAACTGCTGCTTCGGCTATCTTCGGAAGGTGTCTGAAGTCGCTGGATTTAGATTGCAGCGAAAAGCTATGCTAACACGGCTATTCCCCTACTGTTTCCCTCTACCCTCTCGCCTAGGCCAGGAGGTTCATTCTTTGAGTTGAACCAAGCACCTGAAAACGATGTAGTAGAGCTGTGCGTCGTCTGTCGTATTTTAACAACTTTTCACTCTATATTGTTAGATTTATGAAACCAAATACTAAATATTTATAGTTGTTAAAATATTATGTTATTAACGCAATTTGCTTGGAGGTTCACTGAACCTATAGCACGATCCGCCACTGCAAATGGTAGAGATGGGCTAAAGACTAGTTTACACAGCAGCAGACGGACGCATGCAGATGTTTTCCCTCCACTACTCGTATTCAGTACAGTATACTGTGAGATGATGTTGTACTCTTACCTTTCACTGAGATTACACAATGGGTTTTAAATAAAGTTGGAAGTAAAAACCAAAATGAATTTATTGGGTAATCCATCTAGTAAAAAATCAAACAAATCAAAACACTAAATAACATGAGTGTACGCAAAATATTTATATATGAAACCTCTTACGCAGCTATCCACGGAAAATATATATCTATATGTATATATATAAAAGCGAAAACCCACTGATTCACTGACTCACTCATCACGATTTCTCAAAAACTACCAAACGGATTTGAATGAAATTTGGTATGTAGCTTCCTCTAGGGCCATAGGTGCTCACTAAGAAAGGGTTTGAAAAAATTCGATATTTTAGGGGGGGTTCGGGGGGATCAAAGTTATTAAAAAATGACTTCTTCAAAACTACCGAACGGAGGATTGGAATGAAATTTGGTATGTAGCTTCCTCTAGGGCCATAGGTGCTTACTAAGAAAGGGTTTGAAAAAATTCGAAATTTTAGGGGGGGTTTGGGGGGATCAAAGTTATTAAATCACGATTTCTTCAAAACTACCGAACGGATTGGAATGAAATTTGATATGTAGCTTCCTCTAGGGCCATAAGTGTTCACTAAAAAAGGGTTTTAAAAAATTGGAAATTTTAGGGGGGTTTGGGGGGTAAAAATTACTAAATCACGATTTCTCCAAAATTACCGAACAGATTGGAATGAAATTTGGTATGTAGCTTCCTCTAGGGCCATGAGCGCTCGCTAAGAAAGAGTTTAAGGGGCTCCGGAGCACCTAAAATTTAATTTTTTTAATTTTTTGTTTTTTATTGCTTATTATTGCCCTTTTATTTAGCTTTAAAACAAGACTAAATTTATTATTATATCTCAACTCTAAGTGGGTAAAAATACATTTTTTGGTTCGCATGTCAGATGAGGATAAGACAAGTTTTGTATCATATTCTTAATAATTTTATATGAATTATCCAATTTGAAAATAATTCAAATTGCCACCTATGGTGGGGATTTTCATTTTGGTAGGGATATTTAGCTTTTTCTGTAGTGCCAAACCCGATTATACAGTCTTTGATGATAATCAGATGATGATCAGATGATGACAACCCTGCATATGGGGCTGGTATGTATTAAATATGTAAGTAAAACTTTAAACATGTTTTCCGGAAATCATATATTTTATTCACAAAAGGAACATTTTATCAAAATCTATCTAACATATTGATCTGAAATTTTCAGGGGTTGTTTAATGGAATATACTAGGTACAGGTTTTAACGAGAGCATTTTGTAATATAAGTGCTCATTTCTAAGTAATGACTGAGAAATACGGCAAAAACTGTTCAAAATTCTATTATTTAATAAAAATAATGACAAAATGTATTCAAATGCTTGTATTGCAAAACCTTCACGTTAAATTTTGTATTTAAGTAGTACTAATACACTGGTAAAATTTTACTAATTTTGATCCAGTAGTTTTTGAGAAAATGTTCCTTAAATATTGTATTTTTAACATTGCCGAGATAGGGTGCTCCGGAGCCCCTTAAGAAAATTCGAAATTTTAGGGGGGTTTGGGGATCAAAGTTATTAAATAACAATTTCTTCAAAACTACCAAACGGATTGGAATGAAATTGGGTATGTAGCTTCCTCTGGGGCCATAGGTGCTCATTAAGAAAGGGAATGAAAAATTTCAAAATTTTAGGAGAGGTTTGGGGGGATCAAAGTTACTAAAATCATAATTTCAGATCTTTTATTATTATGACAATAGTGCTTTTATTATTTAAGATCTATATATGTAAAAGCCAAATACCACTCACTGACTGAACACTTAAAAAGAATACAATTACGTTAAAAAGACTGAAAATACCAACCACCACGGGCAACGGCGTACGGGTCAGCTAGTATATCTATATAAATAAAAATGTAAATGTTTGTTCAAAATCTTGAATCTCTGGAAGTTCTTCACCGATTGCTTTGAAATTTTGACACAACATTGCATTTGAATCCAAGCGTGTTTTTATATACTTTTTGAAAAACAGCGCTATCTGTTGGAAGTAAAAAGAACACAAACGAGTCGTTTTTTATTCTTTAGAAGAATTCACGGGACTACCAGCTCGATGAAGTTTTTTTATTTTTTTATACATTTGATATAAATTATTACAAAAGCAATTTTAGAAGTTTACAGATTGTACTAAATGTTTTAAATGATAAAAGAAGTTACACAATGTACAAAATTTTCTCCCAGCTGCTAAATAAATAACGAATAATAGTTTGCAATTGTACAAGGTAATACTATTTCTCTCTTTGTTGAATGACAGAGGTGGCGCCAATGATCCAACGCTCAGTAGAGTTATTGAGACTACGTCATGTGTACTTTCCATCTGTATGCATCCGTACGAGCCTTCAGTCTTAGCTGCTGGAACATTTAGTGGTATGCAAGCTTTATTAATAATACAGTATAGTCCACTATATATATTATTGCGGGCCAAAAAATTAATTTTTTTTTAAATGCTATGCTGTGAAAACTTGCTTCTATAATAGACAATTATAATGCTAAAACAAAAACAAAATTTTTTTGAACCCCCAGCTAGCGCAATGCACTTGAAATTAAATTTTCTCAAAAAGGTTTAACCTTATTTAACGCGCATGGTGGATGGAGCCTGGTATCCCGAGTACCATATTTGAGCCCATCACTGCTTTGAGAGTTTTTTCTCAATAATATTTGTAGTACAAACACGTAAAGGAATGAACAATAACTTATATAGTAGCGCATTCGGTAAACAAAATTAAAATTGCTCAATGGCATTAAAACAATAAATGTTTATCTGGTTTGAGACAGCTTAAAACTTTTGTGAATTATGGTTCTTTTACTTGTTAGGCAAATTGAAATAACTTTTACTAGAACAACTTGGCATTGAAGCTCTTGAGAGCAGCGTAGCTCTAATAAAACCATCTGTGTTATTGGAGCCGACGACTTTTTGAGACGACTCGGTGACCAGTTTTACGCAGCGCTCCACTGCTTGGGTATGACAGGGGAAGTCATCAAAGTTTCAGCTTCTGCTGTTCCACCCGGTGTGATTTTTGTCCAGATATCTTCGTCAGACAGACTCCGCAATAACGGTGGTGGATATAGCAATGGTGGTCAACCAATCATTTCGGTGTATTTTCTTGCATGTATATTGTATTTGAAATTTAAATTTATTTGACACTATTTGTTTACACATATGTAAACACTATTTCGGTGTATTCAGGAATAAAATAGGCGACCCGACATCAAAGGAAGGGGCACTTCTACATTTTTTGAGTTCTGAGAAAACTGAATTAAAAGTTCAACTTGCAACATTTTTTTTAAAGACGTTACTTAATTTCTAATAGATTTTTAAATTGTAGAAAAAGGTTCTAATTAAAATTTGTTGTTAATTCAATATTGTACATACAATAGGGCTATTATTTTTGGATTTCCAATTTTCGGAGGCATTTGGGATAACCCTGGTTTTGGTTGACCCTAGTTAGCCTGTACTTTGTTTTTGCGGACATTAACCTGGAACTGGCAGAAGGTCATGCATAACCCTCTCTCAGGCGCAGAACGCAACAATTTCGAACATTTGCGAAAATTTGCATATATTTGCATAATCGATAATTTAACCCACTTAGAATCATCCAATCGTAATAAAACTGGCACCATTGGAAAGGAAATGAATTAAACCTTAATTTTTGTATTTACAACTTTTTCGTAAAACGTATATTTACATACGTAATCATCGTTTTAAAATATGCATATTGTGTTACAGCTATTTCCGCGGGCGAATCTGCATACAATTGTACTGTTATTTCCCACTTCTTCAACGTTTAAGACCATCTACACAAATATTTCTTTGGCAATTATAACGATACCATTGGATTCGTCTAGATTTTATCTTTCTGTTGGTATCTTCCAATCAGATGTCACTATAAAAATAGTATTTTTTCCAAGAATTACTGTAAACCCTTGCGATTGGACAGTTTCTCAACCAATGAAACAGCCCATTTGTCAAGTGATTTTACGCCTACCATATCAAATGTTTTGACAGATTTCTTTACACCATTTTGTACAGCAAAGTCTGAATTTTGTAACGGTGATATATAATCCAGAAATAACCGACAGTTGAAATGTACATAATTATTACGTTCTAGTGAGAAAGTCTAGCGCGTGGGTTCCCACGGTATTCACGCAGAGTGTAGACTAGCGAGTTTTCATTAGATTGATGTCATTTTGTTATTCAAATAAATATAACTCAAACACTTTTGTGAACTAAGGAAAGACAAGTATACCATTCTTTCTTTGATTTATCCTCTACACTTTGTTATAATAATATTTCATTTTTGAGCAAAGCATATATTAGTAAATGACGTTACAATCTAGGGCTAGGTTTGTTACCAGTCGTGTACTTGGAACATAATAACTGTTTTTTTCAAAATAAAAAATTTGAAATTGATAAATGTTTTTATACAGTTCTATTTAGAACTAAATTATGAAACTTTTTTACGCTAACGAAAAAAATACAAAAAAATGTTTACTACTTGTTATGTATTCCTAAAGTTGAACTTTTTCCTTTCGTTACTGAACATTTTTTGTTTCTTGAGCTAATAACTGTTACAATTTCAAAATAAACTAATTTTT
This sequence comes from Philaenus spumarius, assembly GCA_018207615.1. Classification (NCBI taxonomy): domain Eukaryota; kingdom Metazoa; phylum Arthropoda; class Insecta; order Hemiptera; family Aphrophoridae; genus Philaenus; species Philaenus spumarius. The sequence continues at coordinate 15,607 of JAGFPH010003106.1, read as the reverse complement.
AGTGGCATATTTGAATTCTTTGAAGTTTCTTCTACAAAAAAGCTATTGAACACTTTTGGATTGGTGTTCATTTACTATTTTTGGCGAATTTTAAAAAATATGCTTGCAAAACGCTAAAAACGGGCTGGCCAATTTTAGCTTTAACCATGCCACTTTTAGGGTTAAGAGTTAGTACATTATGATCAAACCAACGTTTAAAAGTAGACAAATCGCAAGTAGCCTGGGAATAAAAGTTGTGATAACAGTTTGTAGCCCTCAATTCCTTCAACTCAGCTTGGATAGCCAAGAGGATACAGATCCTAGGAATGATGATAAAAAGTTGTTTTTATTTATCAGGATTATTCTTCTTGTTTTTACTTAGGTACAGTGTGATGATCATTGCAATATTTATGTGTTAAGGTGAGGTGTTCATTTGGAAACTGCATGATGACGACGTAAACACTGTCATTGGCTCTTCCGAGGTGGATAGTCATAGCGAGCCAGTCTCTCAGATCGAATGGGTAAGGAACGATTTGTCACTTCAAGCGTCTGTGTTGGTGTCTGCAGCTCAAGATGGTCAGCTGATGGTGTGGAAAGGGTGGCCACGAGCGTCAAACTTTAAGCTAGAAACTAGGTGAAACTATATTACTTTCATTCAGTAACAAATAATTTTTTACCTTGTTAGTTTTGTATTAGCAGAATGGAGTCAGTTTAGGTAGGACTGTTATTATGTTAGGATTATTTGATTATCATTCTACTTTACTTTAATTCTACTTGATCATTTTATAGCCCAGTCAACGAATGATTCTAGAAGGAAAGTCAATAAGCGGAAAGACCAACTATGTTACATTGTTTGAGGTACCTAGTAGTATAACATACTAAAAGTCCTTGACCCTAGGGGTGGCGGAAGAGGGGGTTAAGGGTCCCATTTTAAAAGTTGTTTGCCTATATCTCAGTAAGGGTTGGTCCTACAAAAAATATATTCGTATACAAAATTAAAGCTGACAAGATTCTCTACATTTTTCATACCAATAGTATTTTTGCTCTCTGTAACCGTTAATGAGATATACGCTCTTGAACATCGGTAATTTTCAAAAAAAAGTTTCTCCTCATTGGAATACTTTATTATTTGTTCCCCAAGCGGTCTACCCTCGCAAGCTCTCTCCAGTTCTTATCTCGCTGTAGTTAAGTTATATAAGCTTTCATAGAAAGTCAAATTATTGTGTATTTCACCTTTATATTTGATTATTATATCCGGTATATTTTATTAGTATTATATGCGGTATATTTTATTGTTATTATATCCTGTATATTTTATTATTATTATATCGCAATGTCGACGCAAATATATTTTGTTTGTGACGAGAACTTGTACGAAAGTGGTGGGAAAGTGTCCTGTGTGAGTGCAAAAGTAATAGCTTCACTGATAAGTGCCACTTTACAAAGAAATGACGGAAAAAGCTCCAACCTTGTAGGTTTGACACCCTCAAAGTTCATTCCACATGCAGAAAACATTATACGTTAGCCGAAAGAATTGCAGCTTATGTGAAAAAACAGGCTCCTGTTTTGAAACAGCCATTGATAAGTCAATAGATTCACAAGTCGTTGTCATTGGAGAGGACACAGACCTCATAGTCCTTCTGATTATGCTAATCCCCAAAGACCAATACATCATAATTATGAAACCGGGCCGAGGAAAGGTGCCAACCAGTCTGTATTTCCACCTCTGAGTTATAGGAGCTCAAGGCATTTTACTCATCCATGCTTTTACAGGATGTGATACTGAAATTGAAGGATTAAAATTATATCATTCATAACGTACTGTGCCATAAATGTGCACAAAACGAAAAATTAATCATACACACAACGAAGTTAGGTTAGGCCTAGAGCTATCCCCCTTCCCCCCTCTTCCGTCACCCCTAGGGTCAAGGACTTTTAGTATGTTATACTACTAGGAAGCAAACACGCAATGTACCATAGTTTTTCTTTCCGCTTATTGACTTTCCTTCTAGACCCCTTTTTTGGCATTCGTTGACTAAGCTATTATTAATACGTGATCATCAAAATTTGAAGTAAATTATTTTTAGTATTTATTGTAAAAGGAGAGTAATGAAACTTATATCATTAGAAAAGTACTATGCACTAGATGTGTAAAAAAAGTTGTGTCTGTGTTGCCGTTAGGCCAAGTGAAATAAAATAAACTAGGCCTAACCTAAAATTGTGTTTCTAAACTGGTTATCTGAATCAGCTGTTTTATCTGTAAATTTATGCAGTTGGTTGCTAATATATAAATGTGTTTTTCAAGGTCTTGGCTTTATTTTCGTACACACATGATTTTTCCATAAAAATGCTGACAAATTAATGAAAGCATTTCGATCTCATTCATGGCTGTTTGAGTTCATATCCCTTTGCCTTCTCTGCACGGAAAAACCTATTATTAGATAAGACCCCAAAAATGTTTAATTTTAGTATGAAAAATCTCAAAAATTTTTACGTTCAATAAAAAAACCTGCTTCCGGGTTTTGTATTTTTTATCTAATGAACTCGTCCGACCGACTTAGAAAAGCAACTTGTGTACCAAATTTAGACCAAATCGGATGTAAAATGCGGCCGTTAGATTGCGAACATATTAAATATATATAATGTTTAATGCTCAAAACTTGTTCTGAGTACCAGGTCGGTGCTCATTGATTACTCCTGACCTTCTCACTATAAGGGTCACTGAAATAGCTCATCATTCCTATGGAAATTCTCTAATAACACGTAATGTATTGATAATAATCAATTGTAACGTGCTGCCTCTATGCAAGCCGTTTACAAACAATTTATTAATAAAAATAAAAAAATGTAAAAATAAAAGTCAATTTTGAGAAAAATATTTCTAAGTTATTTTTAA
>JAGFPH010003105.1:134009-163843 GCA_018207615.1 Philaenus spumarius | reverse complement strand
TAGCATTGCGTGCTTCGCACGCCAACCCCACGGTAGAATCCACCACATGGTTTTGAACCGGGTACTTCTATGGTATTTTACGTTTTGATCGATTTTGGGGGAACCAAGCGAGCTATAAGGTCGCGTAAAAAACATAATGTGCAGAATAACATCCTACATTTATATTTGCAGAAAAAACTCAAAAACAAACTCATTCTCGGAGGAAAATCTCAAAATAGTTACTTCCGCTCAAAAACGTGCTTCCGATCGTTGGATTTTTTGGCTAACGAACTCGTCCGATCGACGTAGACAATTTGGCAATGTTTTGTGTATTGAAGATACTCCCAATATGCGGAATGGCGTGCAATCCATTTGCAGCTATTCAGCACCGTCGTGAATAGACCTATTTCCCAAATTCTTGGTTGAAACCATAAAACATAATCCTATAAACTTAATTTTTGAAATTTGCTCAACTCACGTCATCGGTTCAGCTGCGTGGTCGAATTTTTATATATTTTAAGAAAGATAAAAATATTATCTTTCACTTGCCTATTATGTCATATTGATAGATCAAATTATTTAGAAGTTATTAATATTATAGTGAAGAAATTAATAACAGAATATGTATATAATATACATGTTACACGAAGTTGTAAGAATGTTTTCGAAGTTAAAAAAATGAGAATCTCTTCTTTAAATTTGTATAACTGAATATATTGATAATAAAAGGTTGTATTTATATTATTTACTATTCGACCCTAGGCTATGTTAAACAACGTCGTTGTCTGCAAAAATATTAGGCTAGGGTCGAAAAAACATTAGAATTGTTTAATGTTTGTCGACCTCATGTGAGCGATTTTTCATACCAAATGATGGACGATTGATACGTCCGAAACCGTTTTCGAACGTTCATGTTTCAAAAACATGTTGCGAAAAAGTTCATTCATCCTTTATAAAATCTCAGTACAGTTAAACTATTACTTAATCTAAAGTAATAAAATGTGTAAAGTTAAACTAAAGGAGACTATTTTCACTTTAGCCTGTCACCTTCTACCATTACACAAATATATATTTATAATTTATTTTTAACAAAGGTGTAGTGTTAATCTTTACTTTAAATCTGTGATGCTAAATTTTACTAAATCTAAATCAAGTGAATAACTTTTGCTATGTAAAAGAAGTTGTAATAAATTTCAAACGATGCAGAATATTTTATGCCGACTCTAAAGCAAAAAAAAAAAAAAAAAAAAAACAATACAAAAATTAATGTTACAAATGAATTCAAGGTGTGAAATGCGATGATGCTACTAGAACAAACGCTACATGTCATTGTATAGGTATCAGAGGAAACAACTGGTTATTGAATTATAACTGAAGATATTCTAAGAGCTCTGTTATATATTTACTATCCTCTTTTATATCGAATGTTTATTACTTAGGCCTACACCCTATCTTAATAACCATTAACCATCTATGTTGATGATAATCTATACTAATATTATAAAGAGGTATACTTTGTTTGTATGTAGGGGAATCTCTGAGCCGATTGAAAAAATAGTTTTACTAATAAAAAGGTACGCTATCCCTAAGCAACATAGGCTATAATTCATTGTGATAAAAACATGTTTTATATTTGTAAATTTAGTGGAAAAAATCACAAGTTGGGCGTTAAACCCATAGCGTCTAACAGCTGTAACACCAATAAATGAGCAACATTATGAAACACTAAAAAACGACAATTGAAAGATGAAACTTACATCATTCGAAACGTACTGAGCCAAAGATTTGCACAAAAACATAAATTACGTGTGTATGTTGCCGTTAAGGCAGGTAAAATAAATACATAATTTTAGTTTAGGCCTAGACTGATGAACCAAAGCATATTTCTTGAATGTATTTACGTTCATTACCGTTGACCAATTGAATAGAATAACAGATAAAACAGTTAATTCGGATGTCCAGCTTAGTACGAAATAATTTAGTAAGTTAGGCCTAGACTGAACCAACACATGTTTCAAAACACATAATGCAATAAAAGCTTGCGTTAAGGAATTTAAAAATAAGAAACAACTATGTTACATCCAAATTAAAAATAAATTATATATATTAGAATTTAATAGAAGGCCTATTTTTATTGATAATGTACAGTGGTTGATATATTTTATAACTTGGAAAATTGCCTCTCTTTTATAATTATATAACTAGGGGAAACCCCTGTGTGCTCCGCACGCCAACCCCATTGAACTTTCTATACAAGTAATCATGTTTTGTTTTCTTTATAATAAAGGTGTTGGATAATTAATTAATAACGCCAAATATAGGATGGTAAATAATGTTAAATTTTCAAATAAAAATAAATAATTATGTTAGTAAATAATAAATATTAATGTTGTTATGTACATTTAATAAAAACCTAACCTAAAAGTTGGAATTACAAATAATTGCTTCCAAGTTTGAAATCAACTGTTAATGCGGATATTAGAACGAACAGCTGTTGTATCTGTTATTTTATTCAATTGGTTGCTACGGTAATGAATGTAAATAAATGTGTTGGTTTATTAGTCTAGGCCTAACCTATAAAAAGTTTTCCCAAATAAATTTACAAATATTGAAATTTAAAAAGTTTTTATCAAAATGAATTATAGCCTGTGTTACTCAGGGATAGGTGCAGCTTTTTATTAGTAAAACTATTTTTTCAATCGGTTCAGTAGCTCCAGAGATTACTCCCTACATACAAACAAACAAACGAACAAATTTGACCTCTTTATAATATTAGTATTAACAGTACAAAATCTTTGTTCTAATTAACCGGCATTCCCGTGAAAATGTCGTAGCATAGAATAATCTGTTTGCATTTGATTTACGATATTCAATTTACGACATCGCATTAAGGCCAGCCAACGTTGACGAACAAACATCTTATCGTACCACCACGACAGATAACAGAGAGGGGAGGGAATCTCAAGGACACTAATTCGTTCCGCAGAATAGATTTGCCCTTTACCGGTACCGCACGCGATATTTAGGCCGAAGTAACACGTACGTGCTTTTCATGTTTGTGTGTTGTGTTTTTAATTGTTTTAACTAATGTGACGACCTCGATTGAGTTATTTGATTGTTTTTGTACTTCCTGATGTTGGAAACATAGTGTTTTCGAAACCGCGGTAGCATTTACAAGGTAAGTAAATAGACCACGAGACGGTATACTGTAATTACACATTTCTTATATATGTTTGCATTTGCTTCACCACAAGGACTGGCGAGCGAAGCGAGCAGGAACGAGCCTTCTTGTATTACATACGTTCAAGTAATGCAAATCTTAACATTATAAATAATTCGACCACGCAGCTGAACCGCTGACGTGAGTTGAGCAAATTTCCAAAATTAAGTTTATATGCCTATGTTTTAGGGTTTCAACCAACAATTTGGGAAATAGGTCTATTTCATGACGGTGCTGAATAGCTGCAAAATGGTTCGCACGCCATTCCGCATACTATTGGGATTATCTTCAATACACAAAGCATTGAGTTCTTCGCACGCCATTCCGCATATTGGGAGTATCTTCAAACACACAAAATATTGCGTGCTTCGCACGCCAACCTCCGTATTGGGAGTGTCTTCAATACAAAAAGCATTGCGTGCTTCGCACGCCAACCCCACGGTAAAATCCACCACATGGCTTTGAACCGGGTATTTCTATGGTATTTTACGTTTTGATCGATACATTTATTCTTGTAGGAAAAATCTCAAAAAATAGTTACTTCCGGTTAAAAAACGTGCTTCCGGTTGTTGGATTTTTTTTGGCTAATGAACTAGTCCGAGCGACGAACACAACCAACATGTGTACCAAATTTGAACCAAATCGGAATTAAAATGCGGCCGCTAGAGTGCGAACACACACATATATATATATGATTTTTAATGATCCCAAAACGTGTTCTGGGGACCATGATCGGTGCTCATTTGCTACTCCCGACCTTGGTTCTTACAATGAGCAATAGCTCATTTTTCCTACGGAAATTACTAATAAAAGAAGATGCGAATATATTTTTCGTCATAGAAATCTGTATGACGTGTGAAACCTCAATTCTAAATGAAAATATAGACACGATCTTTCTTCTCTTATTATTCCCAGAGCGCAATTACCAACATACCTTTAAAAGTGCGCAGTTTGTCATCCTTATAACATATGTTACAGCAATTTATTTGCTTTAAATATAAACTTGCTACTTATGAAATTATATAGCGAGTGAGTGTGTTAATAAGTAAATAAACTTGTTGAGTTAGGAGTTAACAAAATTAGAAAATGTAATGCGTAACAAAAAAAGTGTTATTAACTCCCATAGAAACCAATTTGATAACGCTTTTTCGTTACTCGTATTTTATATTTGTCATTGCCATAGCAACCAATTAATAACACTTGTTTTCGTTGCGCATTACATTTTCTATTTGTTAACTCCTACCACAAACCGCGTTAATTAACTTCGTTTCAATAATTTTAGGTTAGGCCTAGGCTGATGAACCAACATTTTATGTTTATTGAATATATTTCCAATGAATGGAAGTTTAACTGTGTTTACCATCTTAGCTTTGAGGTTATAATTAATTCTACACCTTTATTATAATAACATTAAACGTATGGAAACAGTAAATATTTGTATAAAAAACAATCAAATAATAAACGAAAATTGAAAGATTAAAATTATGGGTGTATGTTGCCGTCAAGCCTGGTAAAAGAATTGGCGTAATGAACTACTTTTTTAATGTTCAAATAAAATAAGGCAAACCGTAATATATTTATTTTACACGAAAGCTAACAAAAATATATTGTATGTTTTACATTTAATTCTGTCCAACCCAACACCTACAGTTTTAAATGAGTATACAAATTTATACTTTTTAACTATAATGTGTTTTAATTTAATTTTATGTCAAATCAACATTTGGACATTTTTGATACTTTAAACCATCTTCTCCTTCTTTTAAATGAAATAGTACAAGTTTAACAATGTACAACACTTTTAAGATCAAGTAAAAATGTATTTATTATTTAAATAAAATTGTATGTTTATATGTAAAAGCGTTTATATAAAAAAATTCAACTACTTTATTAGCCATATTAAAAAAACAAAACAATTAGGTTATTCTATAAACGATATCTTATATGATGAAATGAAATAATTTGTCAACCAATTACAGACATAATAAAGTTGATTAACATTAGAGTCATAAATGCATTGGTTAAACACGAAGTACAAACAAGTTACAGCAACGTCTTTTTTACACTAATTCAGTGCAATTCCAACGCTACTTAATAAACTATTAGTGGTTTAACACAAATTGTTTTGCAAACTTGTCCTGGCAGGTTTCCAAGTTTGGTTGATTTCACATTTATATAAATATTATTGTTAACTATGGTTCGATGGTTATAATAGAATTAAACGTAACACTAGAAACTGTTATTGGTTTACCAGGTATTAGTTTACAATAGCGTGTCAATCGATACCACTATAAATACACAAAATGTAACTTTCTTCATTACAAATGTACCATCCTCAAAGGGAACAAACAAAATGGAAAGCGTACTGAGTCAAAAATGGGGTGGTACATACATAAGGAAAAACAAAGATGAAAAATCCTTCTAAGGATAATAGTCTGTACCCTTACCTTATCTTAGAAAGTTTTTCAAGAAACACCTGAATTAGCTATTCACAGGAAATGCCAAACAAATACAATTCACTTAATAAACAATTTGTTTATTAAAATATTATTTTAAATTAAAATACAAAAGATTATACGCCCTTAAATAATAAAACTCTTAAATTGACATGCCCTTAAGTACAATTGACTTTCAAAGACAATATTTACAATATATATATTAATTAATTATGTTCAAAAGAAAAACCCTCCCCAAAATAAAATTTGAAAAACCCTCCCTGTTTACAATAAAAAAAAAACAAAATTACGGACTAGTAGTGTTTACAAATTTACAAAATTTAATACATTCACCATGGATTTGATAATAATTCTATATCTATGGCCAAACTTAATACTAGGTAAAAATTAATTAATAAAAAAAAATTATGAGACGTCTCTCTATAAAAAAAAAGATATGTAAATTTTCTAATATAGAGCCCTTAGGGCTAAGGTCCGAAATATGCTATAGCTGCACCTCCCAATTATTATTATTATAAAAAAATATTATTGTAGCCTTTTTCAACTATGTAAGCCTTTATTAATTTAATATCATGTTTAAAGTAACAGACAGTTCAAAATTCTAGCAACACTCAGAAATGTGTTCATAATAGCTGGTTGTTATTGTTCGAAGATGGAAGACAAAACTTGTAGGATGTTAAACCCATGCGATACTTAAACCAGTGATGTTCACTATAAGAAAAAAAACACATTTTTTAGTACATGGCTAAAAACATGTATAAAGTTGCATAACTATTTCATGTATGAAACTGTAATTTAACCTCGTGTATAGAACTGTATTGTATTTATAGGCTTACAAAGAAATATTTAAAACAGAGCTTTGAATACACACTATTACACCTTTATAAGGCTTAAAAAGGCTTCTAAATCTTATAATGCAAACAGTTTAAGGCTTGTGGCTACGTAAAGTAAAACAGATAGGCATGTAAAATATAGGCTATAATAAAAATGAAGTTAAGTTATGACATAAATTTACTCTGCAAGTGTAGATAAATGTTACAGTTAAATTCACACAATACATATTATTATAGCTAACTCAGGGTGTAATTTAGGTTTGAACTTTACCTGGTAGAAGATAGATGGATATCTTAGCCGGTAGACATGTTTTGTAACGAAATAGGCCTTAGACAAGGTCGGACAGATTGCCTTGAAACGCCATAAAAAAAACTTCACAATAATGACTTTAAACAACTCACGAACGCATATTAATAAAACTTGCTTACTGATGGTTAATTTTACCAAGTCGGTATTACATTTAAATAGCTTCGGTTTAGTCTAAAGTTGATCGTGTTGTCACTTTTACATTACATAGTCAAGGCTACTGCAGAAGAATGAATAAGCAAGAACGGCCGGCTTAGTACCTAGCCAAGCAGCTAACAGCTGTTGAGAGTGGCAGACTGGTCTTACCTACAATGTTGCCAACATGAATTGGCCTTGGCGCGCGAATTCAAAAGTTACCTGATTTAGATTTATGTTTCTACAAACGCTACACAAATATAGTATTTATACACTTCACTGATGACGGGAAAGCAATATTAAACCATCTTCAACAATATTAAATACTTTAAAATCAAATGTTCCTTATGGGAATTTACATTGTAAATAGCTGACATGTTTTTCTCAGCGTTCGCCCAGCGTTGCCGGATTTGTCTTGTTCTTTTTTAGTGTAGAAACGAATAGTTTAGCCAACTCAACTACAAAGTTGTACATACGTTTTTAACGTACACACATACTGTTATCGGCCAGGTTAAGTAAAAAGTAAACATACTGTGACTAAATACTATAGGTTAGAACCTTTTAGGTATTTTTAAAATTGTAATTATATAATGTGATAATAACGAAATAGTAGTAGGTGTGGTGTAATTTCGTTTCACTCCGTTATACGCCCGGCTAATTTATTACGCAACCAATGAGATTCAATGCTTTGGTCCACCTGTCCACTGATCAGCGTTTTATACACACCCCATTTAGTACCAGGGCTATAGAATACAAGGGATGGACCACTCCTTTGATGTTGACGCTCGCCGACTGTCCCAAACTTCCTCTCGCCCACCCTCCTATGTGACGTCACTCTGGTACCATGACAAGCCGCGTAAGCACGGTTCGCCTTAGCGCTCACGTGTTATTTGATATAACGTTGCAGACGATAATTCTTTAAAAAATTATGCAATACACACAATCACTTGAATTATATGTTTACCAAGTTTGTGAATATTGAGTAATTATTTTGTTCAGTACAAGTGTTTAAAAAAGATATACTATAATTCCGCGAGATTTTCGCCTTTTGACGCATATTTAAAGCTAATTTTCTCGGAGGTGTATTCCACAAATTTCTTTAAAAACTTATACAATACACACCATCACTTAAACTATTTGTTTAGCAAGGTATTTATTTATTTAATGTTACGTTGCAGACGAGATTACTGTATGAAATAATACCAAGATTATCAAGTAATATTGTCTGCAGTGTTACTTGAATATTCTAAGAAACACTTTACCAATAAAGTAGGCCTACATTACATCAAAAATTTTCAGAATGATGAGATATAAATAAATAAATATATAATATATAAATTAATAATAATACAATTTAAACTTATAGCACCGGTAATTATTTATAACTCAAAATTTAAAAACAACAAATTTTAAGTAATCAGCTTCAAATTAAAATGAAATGGAAATTTATTGCTGTTCCTTTTGTACATTAACAAAACCAAAACAATACATAATTTAAAATTACATTAACAAATGAGAAATGATAATTTATCTTGAAAACAAGTACATAAAAATACAAAACCTAAAAATGCCTAAATATATACAGTACAAAAAGGAAAACAATTTAAACCACCTCGATGTAAATAAACATTAAAAAATATTATTTATTTAATGTAAGAGTTGCAAGCGAGATTACTTTATGTTGAAAAGTTACCAAGGTCCTTAAGTAATTTCTTCTGCATATTATATATAATATATAATAAATAATTATTTATATATTATATATAAATAAATATATAATATACAAATAATTATAATCAAATTTAAACCTAGAGTAATAAATTTTTAAGGGTAATTTACCCCTAAAAACCCATAAAAAACGACAAAAATGCAAATTTTAAAAAAACGGCTCTAACGATTTTGATCAAATTTTCAGTATTTATAGTGCTTAAGATGACACCACCCGCTTTTATCAAAACTTCGGCGTTTTATAATTATGGGGAAATGTTTAAAAATAAACAAGTTTATGTTGTCAATCTAGCATCGCGGCGGCGGCCGCACGGGGTAGCACCATGGTAGCGATCACGACCAGTAATTCAAAGGTCGCTCGATCGAATCCCGCATAGAACAATAATTTTTTATACGATTGACTTAGGTAGAATATTATTTTTTTTGTTTTGTTCTAAAAAGTAATAAATAAAATGATTGAAAACAATATTATTTTGACTACAGTAAGTTGGGAGAAAGTTTGTGGCAGTTAACTGATACCGTTTATTTTAACTTTTGTATAGTCTTGTGTTTCTGTTTAATATGATAAACTTGTAGCTAGGTGTTTGTGTGGGTGTGGGAGAGAAGGTGAGAGTGTGGGTTTGGGGTGTGTTGGGGTGTGGATGAGTGTGCGTTGGTGTGTGTTGGTGTGTGTGTGTGTGTGCGTGTGTATGTATGTGTGTGAATATATTACTTTATGTGATTGCTTGTATGTTACGAATGTACAAATTTAAGTAATATATATTTATATTATAAATAATGCAAATCCTTAACAAACTATTTCTCTTATTTATTTAATTTCTAATACATTTAATATTTTATTTTAATTTATTAAGAAATTTAACTGCTCCTGGTGGCACTTTGATCTATTTTTTTGTTTATATTTTGGGAAATATCCAGCCTCAAAACGGGCAGATCCATGGAGGCTGCATTATTTAATTCCTTCCATCTCTTGGCATTTTTGGTTTGATTATTCAGTGTCATTGAAAAATAATACCCATATTTGAGAACTCCTTCGAGTGTCATGAACATATTGAGGCGAATGTAGCCTGAAATTGAAGAGGAGGTTAGGGAGTTTTGGTTTTTACAGTTGGTACTAGTCGTTGCAACGTGTTGATAGGTCGCTGTCCCTGTCTAGCCAGTACGATGTTAACCGCGCAGCAGAAAGCTCAGTCTGCTTTGGGTTCGCGGAGGTAAATCACTTGTGCGTGTTCAACGTAATTGTAGACAAACCTGTGGTTGTCGCGATGCATCGGACCATAAAGTCATTTATCAATTATATAATCAATTCAAAAACACAGGAAGTGTAGACAAACAAAAATCACCAGGTCGGCCAAGAACATTGGAGGAAAATGTCGAGCGTATGCGATTGTCTTGTGTTAGAAGTCTTTGCTCGTCAAAGTTTGAAACTAGGAATACCTAATCCTACCATCCAAAATGTTCTCCATAAAAAATTAAGACTGTACGCGTACAAAATTCAACTTAGGCAAGAAATTAAACCAAACGACCGGGAAAAAAGTACTGATTTTGCAGTATTCCCTGTTTTTTTCTATGCTTGAAAAAGTTGACAACCTTGATAATTCTTTAAGTCGGATACTCTTTACTTTCGAATACAACAGTAACATTTGGGGATCCGAACATCCAAACGTTATACACGAGTACATTCGTGACTCTCCAAAAGTGAATGTGTCTTGCAGGTTACTGGTTGACCAAGTTTTTGGTTGAGAAAACAATTACTGGTGACGTCTACCTGGATATGCTTGAGTTATTCGTGTTTCCTCAGATAGAACAATTCGAACACGAAACTGGTGTCCGTGTAATGTTCATACAAGATTTGTCATTACAAAAGAACTGTTCTGGACGCACTGGATATCCAGTTTCCAAATGGTTGGATTGGTAGAGGTGGCCCTATTTCCTAGATCTCTCATCAATGGACTGAGCATACATCAAAAACATTGTGTATACTGAACAAATTCGTGACATAGTTCACCTCAGAGAAAGGATGCTGCCATTTACTGTCACTCTATACATGCTCCAGCATACGAGGCTAGAAATCGATTATCGTTCAATGTCTGTCGCGATACTCATGGGGCACGTATCGTATTTTATTAAGGTACTCCAAACTTTCCTCTTTATTTTGACACCATATTCACTTCAATATATTCATACTACTAGAAGTAGTTAATTTCTCAAATATTGGTATTCTTTTTCGATGACCCTGTATTAAACACTTTGGATTTAGACATAATATTGTTCTTTTTTGTTTTTGTCTATTTTAGTTTAAGTACTTTATTAAAATTGTATATTTCCAGTTGTTTTGTTTAGTTTGTTTCTATATTTTTCTTTTTATGTCTCAATATTGTGTTGTTTGTTTTGCTATTGTAATAAAAGTAATGAAAAAAAAAAACTGGGTGTGCTTAAGACCACACGTTGGAAGTGATAACGTCTATGACTACGGGGATTTTTAACTCGGTAAATGTGTACAATTATAAGGATTATAAACCTGTAGGCCTATTTGTTCAAATTGTTTATTTATATCCGTTATTATATATTTAAAGAAAGGTAAACATATTATCTTTTAGTTACCTTTTATTTCATATTGATAGATCAAATGATTTAGAAGTTGTTAATATTACAGTAAAGAAATTAATAATCAAATATGTTATACAAAGATGTACGAATGTTTGCGAAGTTAAACAGTAGGTATCCTTCTTTAAATTTGTATAAACGAATATATTGATGATCAAAGGTTAGTTTTATATACAGTTTATAACCCCAAAGCAAATCTTATAACGTGTAGAAGCCCATATAACTTATAGTTATAGAAGCCTACATTAGTTGTATAACTAATATATAAGAAAATTAACATCACAAGAAATTTTAATGGTTGAAGTTGTAAACATAACCCCAAAATATAATCTACGCTGGGTTGTGTTTAAGAATTACAGATGATGGGCGAAATCAGCTGTTATATTATATTAACTAATTATTATGTGTTAATTTGATTGCTATGCTAATAAATGTAATCTTATATATTAAAAAAATTCTGTTTTTCTTTTCCGAGTCCGTTCGGCTCTTCTACCCGACCGATTTTCATAATTGAGGTCTTAAATTAAAGGTATGCACGCCCAGATTTCCCATCAAGCATTACAAATCATGTATCTTTCGCCTTACAAACGTTATAATCAAATGCAAATTTCTGCTGTGTATTCCTTATGGGTTTTTTTTTTGGTTCTTTGTCCACTTTGCGTTCGTATACCGTCCATCCGATTGCTTTGAAATTTTGCATAGTAATACAGGTTAACCCTGGGAAGGTTTTAGGCCATTTACCGAAGTCCTAGGACATTAGGGCTACGCCCCAGTGGCCCTCGAAGTTTCAATGTTAATCTTATGGAAGAAAGATTTCCATTGATTTTATCAGGGACACAAAAACAGCTGTTCGTATGAAAAGCTTAAAACAGCTGATTTTGATCAACAACTGATTTGGATTAAATCAGTATCAATTGTAGTATTACCTTTTTGAGGTTACATTGACAAACTAAAAACAAACAAACAAAAATCAACGAAAAATGCTAACTATATTTTAATTCAATTCAAACATTGGTTGTTACAAACCTATTATATATAAAACAGCTAATTTGGATCAAAAACTGAACATAATCATTCACAGATATGTCGAGTCTTATATATTATCATCCGTTCAGCCGCTATTCACCCGAGAAGGAGCTCCGGTATACAATCCTTCAAATTTCCCATGTTAATCTTATGGAGATAATGTTTAATGAGTTCGAGTCAGCTGCCAAATAAAACAGCTAATTTATGCTCGGTCACCTATGTACAAACGAGCAAAAGATTAACGAGATTCTTTATCGAATTTTCCACCTGCGAGCGAAGAGAAGCAGCCATCTGAGGCCGAAGGCCGAGCCGGGGTTGGGACGCGGAGCGTCCAGGGGCAGAGCCCCTAGTAATGTATTAATAATATTCCCTCTCCACGATCTGACTTGTGTCTAAACAAAAGCGTGACGCGAGATCTCGCGAGAAATCTGGCGTGATGCGAGATCTCGCGGGAAATCTGGCGTGATGCAAGATCTCGCGAGAAATCTGGCGTGACGCGAGATTTCGAAAACATAGCCAAGTCGAAAGTGCCCAACGGGCCAATAGAAGTTATCACTTCAAAAATAAAATATAAAATTTGATAACAATAAAAATATTTGTAGAGAAGATTTGGTAATAATTACTGAACGAGTATTGGTATAAGGCGTTGAGTAGGCAATCTGAGTACACGTAAATATTTGCTTGTAGTGGTACAAAATAAATAAATTTGACACAACTTATTCACAATGATGCATTCTTGGCAAACAATTTAATGTTGTTCAAAAGAATCGGTCAATATACATTCACCAAAACAATAAGACATAATATCAATAAACAACAAGACACAAATGAAAATACTTAACGTAGACGTTTCGAACCTAAAATATCAAATAGACGTAAGTTATTCTCTTAGAAATTTTAAAGTCAACACAGTTCATTTAGTTTGTTTACATCTTATTAAAACTTATTCCTAACTTGCATTCAGGCAGTACTGCATGTCTTTGTAATTTTTTACGTGTACTGTATACACATTTCGATTGCATAATCATTTAATCTTCTTTATTCAAATTTGCACGTTTCACGTAGCGTGTTCATTTCACAACTTTCCACATTTTACTTCTTAAAATCCAAACAAGTTACACAGTTCTAGTTATGTCAGTGCAGTACTCACAATTTACATTAGAAAATAATTATTATAAAAGTTACAATATTTGACTTTATGTTTTAGTTTAGTTAAAGTTTAATTGTAAAAGGTGTAAATGGTTAGGTTTTACCTTCTAAAAAATAAAATAATTTATTACTAAAGTATAAGTTAAAGTTTAAAGATGTGCTTGTTAGTGTTAATTTTATTTTTGAAGTGAAAACTTCTTATGGCCCGTTCGGCACTTTCTGCGTGGGTAATCGAATGAAATCCCAGTGGCGCAATGTACCCATTGTACTTTAGATGCGTATAGGGTCTGCTCTAGTAAACGAGAAAGCAACCGGAAACGCAAGCGCTTCTCTCTATAACCGTATCTAAACAGTGCAATTTCTTGCAGCTGAGCGCTTTGACATTGCCTCTTTTCAAACCATTATATAAATCCATCTTTTGTAATTTAGTGATGAAAACACGGGATATTCTTTATAAAATTTCCGATCCAGCTTTCAAATTACTTTTCATTATTAATTTTTTATTGTGCTAGGAAAAAAATTAAAACTTTGTACTTACAAAATGTCAATTACATAACAAAAAAGCATTTAAAAATGTGCAAAACAAAAGCGTATTGTAATTGTGCTTTAAATGAGACCTTGCAAACTATTTTATGATAAAAAATAAACGAAATAAATGGTTTGAAATTTAACATTGCTCTTATGGGATAAAAATCCAAGATGGCCGCCACTACAGCAGACCCTTAAGGTTGTGTCATAAATACAACGTAAGAACAAAATTATGCATGGGTTAATTCAATAGCTGTATGGGTTAATTTAGTATCTAAACGCACCGTTTAAATGGACATTGTGCTTCCTCATTTTGTAAGTTGTGTTAAAATTGTTTACGGTATGTGGATGCGCATCTTATGACTCCCGGATATCGACTGGTTGCCCGTTATCAAACAGCACACGAAAAAACTTAAATACTCCGCGGGCATTCTGAATCATACAGTGTGTTCGAATCAAAGTTCAGTTGGTCGTTTAATAATCGGTGTTCATTATTTGAGTTTAGTATTTTAAAAGCCTTGTAGATTTCAAATTCTTCTACGGTGTTCATAATTTTGCCTTTACTGCAAATGTTGATTGGTTTGAAGTTGCTGCCAAAGTCCGAGTAACTATGGTCTTAGTCAATTAAATGACGCGCATAGTTGGATTTGTTACCCGAAACAGTCCTTTTTGGCAGGTGTTCTTTAAAACGAACCTTGAAAAGCTTCAAACAAGTTTTACAACAGAAGTTCACTGATGGAAAATAAAATTGATTGTACTTTATTATACTTTATCACACATTATATTATCTATCATCCGTCAGAAGTCTGTTCATATTACGTTACCACAAACAAGATAATATAATTTTCTTAAACAATATAAAATACTGTTATATACTTTATCACACATTATACCATTATCCGTCTGAAGTCTGTGCATATTACGTCACCAAGATGACGCCGTCATCTGTTGCAACTCTGTGCAAAAAACTTATGTAATCTGTCATTCGTCAGAAGTCTGTGCATATTACGTCACCACAAGCAAGATAATATAATTTTCTTAAATAATATAAAAAACTGTTATATACTTTATCACACATTATATTATATATCATACGTCAGAGGTCTGTACATATTACGTCACCACTAGCAAGATAATATAATTGTCTTAAATAATATAAAAAAACTGTTATATACTTTATCACACATTATATTATCTATCATACGTCAGAGGTCTGTACATATTACGTCACCACTAGCAAGATACTATAATTTTCTTAAACAATATACGAAACTGATATATACTTTATCACACATTATATAATATATCATTCGTCAGAAGTCTGTGCATATTACGTCACCACTAGCAAGATACTATAATTTTCTTAAACAATATACGAAACTGATATATACTTTATCACACATTATATTATATATCATTCGTCAGAAGTCTGTGCATATTACGTCACCACAAGCAAGATAATATAATTGTCTTAAATAATATAAAAAACTGTTATATACTTTATCACACATTATATTATATATCATCCGTCAGAAGTCTGTGCATATAACGTCGTGGGCACTTTTCCCTATTCTGGGTTTTCTGTCAGTCGATGTCTTCAGAATAGCCTATATTATATTGGACAATTATGTAGGCAGAATTTAAGCTATGAATGATTTCGTTTGCGCAAAGGTGTTATATTCTTTAATACTATTATTTTTACTCTCAACTATTGTTGAGTTCAGACAACAGGATACTCTATAAATCCTATTGTAGTATTGTTCAGGCTTCTATAACGGACATTAATCCGATTTTGTAAAACTTGGTTTGGGTTGAAATTAGGGTACCCGTTATAAGTAACACAAATGTTATTTCATATATTTAAAGAGATACAAGAGGATAATCTTCAGTTTCAATACAATAATCTCACGATTATACTTCTAAACTTTTATTAAATGTACGCTATTTTGAGAGGCATTTCCATAAACAGTGTAAGTTTAATATTTTGATACTTCGGTGTGTTTTCACCATGTAAGGTTTTTATTTATTATTTGGGCGACTTTATCATGTAAGGTTTATTTTTACTTTTCTTTTTACCTTTATGAGGTTTATAATTTTTAAACCATGTATGGTTTGCCTTATTTGGGGGCTCCACCAGATTCGACTTACGAATCAATCTTTGCTTGGCTTGAGAGGTCTGACTTAAACTAATTGTTTGAAATAACTTCAGAGACGTTTGCATTAAATGTATAATTAATAATAAAAGATAGTACATGACATATGATTAATTTGATAGCTAAAATTTTTCTAAATTAATAACATTTAGAAACTTTTATTGAATTTATTGAAAAAAGGTTGAATTAACTTGATACTTAATGAAATTTGTTTTTAAGAAACGTACAAATAATTTAATATACAATTTCTTAACGTTTAATTTATAAATTTGTCTCTTTCTCTAAATTTTAATTAATGATAAGTTACTGAATTTACTAAACTATCTTCGCCATAATATTTGGATAATAATTATTATATTTAATGTATAATGTTGTTAAGCGAAACTGTACTAATTAATTACTATGCAGTTTCCTTAATATTTAATGTATAAAACTTATTCTTTATTAAAATAGGCTAAACAAAATATAGTATAAAATATTTGAAATTAAAAGTTAGTTCATTAAGTTAACACAATTCTTTGTTTTAAAACCTTATCCTAAAGAGCAGTTTCTGACTTTTTAAATTGAATCGAAATCTCCTTTCAATTGCTTATTAGGTAATTTTTTAAATCCTTGGCAGCTAATTCTCTATAAAGAAGACCCGACCAAATTGCTTAGTTAGCTCTTAAAATTGCTTTTAAAATATGAATTTATTTTATTACATGTATATTATTCCATTTACTATCTGTTTATGATTTTACTTTATTTATCTCGATATGATTTCGTTTCTTTAATTTGCTTAACCTCGAGATCTGTCTTAATATAAATAGAAATTTTTAATTTACTTACATATTTGTGATTTTCCCTTTCACTTACTTTTAAATTGGTTTTTAGATTTTCACTTTAGATAACTTTATTTACCACATTTATTTTATTTATATTCGCACATTCTCTGAACACTATATACTCGTAATTCTGTAAAGGCTCCTATTTCCTCGAATGGGCTCTAAATTTGGTCCTTGGGTAGAATCCCGTAGATTGATACGTAGGCTACTTGATTTTACATTGGATGATGATTACTTGTTGATGATTTAATGGGCGATTCTTTTACTTTAGTTAATTTTGATGTTTTAGGTTGAAATTATACATTGTGGTGTTGAAGCGGGCTTTTAGGTCTTGCCCGTTCAAAAGATTTTTAAAGAAGACCCGGCTTTTCTCGCTCTTGCCCTACTCCTGCTACCTTTTGAAAAACAGTCTTCTTATTGGCTAAAGGTTTTATTCTCATCTCCCATTGGCCTTTCATTTTTCTTTAAATTTGTCTGTCTGTAAATTCTTGTAAAACTATTCTCATGGTATTCTGCATTGTTCGCTAAAGCTGTGTGAAATGTAATATGAGTCGTTTCACTAGTTTCAGAGCAAGTTGTTCTAATGCTGGTGACTTGATTGAAATGTCTGGGAACGTAACCTAATAGTTTACACCTGTGTTGATAGTATCATTTGTAACTTTTAACTGTGTCCAGAGCAAAGATTTCTTCTTAACTAACTTGCTTTAAATCTTAGAATCATTCTATAATTTGTTTTATTTTTTTAAAACAAAACTATTCAAGTCTTTTAACTATTCAAGTCTTTGGGAATATTGGTGTCTACCAATATATCTGTAACAATAGCTGATTTTAGAATAATAATTTAAAAAAATGTATAACTTTATATTTAATACGTTTTTTTAACCTTTATTAGAATTCCTATTATATAGCAATAGCAATCACTTGAACTGAGATAGTTAGTAATATGTAAATTATTTGTAAATTAATCCAGCTTTCAAGTTATTGGAACGAAGTTCCTTAACGCGGGTGCGGAAGGAGTCGACAAATAGAAAATGTAACGCGTAACGAAAAAAATGTAATTAATTGGTTGCTATGGCAACGATAAATATAAAATACTCGTAACGAAAAAAGCGTTATCAAATTGGTTGCTATGGCAATGAATGTAAATATATTCAAAAAACATGTGTTTTGATTAATTATAAGTAAAAAACATTGACCAAGACCGAAATAATTAAATAGTAATTTAATTTTCGATACGAGCCCAAGTTTAACGGCCGAGGCGAAGCCGAGTTCGGAAAATGAACGAGGATCGAAAAGCCACTTTTGGCCCGTGTGATGAACTATAATTTTCACGACTCTGTGATTAATAATAAATTTAATATATTTTTTCGAAATAGGTTAACGTTTCTCAGTAACATAGTTTACGTTTACAGCACTAATTAAATTATTATCAGGTGATTTTAATATCAATAGCGATACAAATAAAATTCTAAGAAATCAATTTTTAAAAGAATTTGATAATTTAATTGTAACATTTGACATTTTCATCGCAGCTACTCAGAAATACAAAGTTGCTTACAATGGCAACACTACATTGTTTAATTAAGTTCATTTAATTAATTGGAACAGCTGATATCAAATCATCGAGTAATATTAATAGACACGATTCACTAATGCCGTTACTGGTACATGCATAAATGTACCGATGTACTTTTTAAATACGAAGTTAGAAGTTTATTTATTTAATACTTGTAAATGGTATCAATATGTAGTTTTTATTGTTATTCACGTATGTTTCTTTGTTAAAATCGTTATTATATCTAATAAATTAATAAGATGACATTTCAACAGAACTAATAATTATTATTATATACTAGTAAGCCCCAGTAAAAAATCACAGACAGATTAGTTAGATACACGTTAGAAATATATAATTTAAAAAAAAATGCTATTAAAAACAACAGACTATATTTACATCTACCTATGATGACGGTAATTTTTAACTCGGTAATTGTGCACAATTATAAGTATTGTAAAACTGTATAAATATTTCTTAAAATTTTGTATTTATATTTATAGTACCAGGAGACCGAGCTAAAGCTCGATTATAAGCAGGGCTATGATTTCAATAGTAAATATTGGATTATTGAGTTTTGAGGTTAGGCCTATAACATTAAACAACTAAATAAAGGGTATGTTTATTTAGCAGAAGTATTCGTTGCTATGGTAACTATAAATAGATACAACATTAGGCTTACCTCTAATAAAATACAGTTTAAAAGAAAACAGATGATTATTGTAATGGCATTGAAAACATTTGCATCAGCTGTGCTTCGTTTAAAAGAAAACAGATGATTATTGTAATGACATTGAAAACATTTGCATCAGCTGTGCTTTGTAAAATGGACAAATTTCACTTTTTAATTTAATAACAAGACGTAGAAAACGAATTTTCCCAGACTGGTGACCATTTCCAATCGATTTCTCGTGGCCAAAAGCCCCATATAAAATCAAAAAATCAAAAATCCTTAGACGGAGATTCCAGATCCATTTAGCAGACAGCCAATTATCTCTCGCTTTAGAAGATAAGATTTTATCCAAATAAAGATAAAAATATATTTTAATTGCTTTCTACCTTCATATTGATAGATCAAGTGATTTAGAAGTTATTAATATTATAATTAAGAAACTGATAACGTAATATTTGTTGTATATGTTGTACGAATATAATATATATTAAATAATAAATATATTTGCGGAATCAATGTTTTCTGATAGACCTTGTAACCTAGATGTTTAATGGCCAATGTATGTTAAGCCTAACGTTGGATGTTTTTGAGCCAGGTTATACAACTGCTTCGTATTTATTTTCTACTTGACGTAGAATACCACTTGAATTACTTCGTTAACTGGAAAGTTCGATAACATCACAATGCTAGTTCTCGTTATAACATAGTTTTGAAATATACGAGTATATTGTGTTTCCATAAATATAAATATTTACTTATATGTCCATAAATATAAAATAAAACTGGTAAGCCCCCGTGCAAAAATCACAGGCTGATTAATTAGATACACATAAGAAATACATAATTAAATTTTAAAAACTGACTATTTAAAAACAACATTAAGGAATACTTTTCTAGGCCTACCTGACTATGCTTATGGGGATTTTTATTTTGTACAATAATAAGGGTTATAAAACTGAAGCCCTATTTGTTAAACATTTTTATTTACATAGGTTAGTATATATTTAAGGAAAGATAAAAAATACTATGTTTTAATTGCTTTCATATTGATAGATCAAAAATTATTGCGTTAATATTATAGTGGAGAAATTAATAATCGAATATGTTTATATGTTATACGAAGATGTACGAATGTTTCCGAAGTTAAAAGAATGGGTATCTCTTCTTTAAATTTTTATAAACAAATATATTGATGATAAAAGGTTGTATTTATATACAGTTTATAACCTCGAAGCAAATACTATAACGTATATTATAGCATACATTAGTTCTATAACTCATATTTAAAAAAATCTGCTTCACAAGATTGAAGTTATAAACATAACTCCAAAGCTCTTTTATTTCTTACGTTGTTTATTCGTGCTACAATACCCAACAAATAAAGTGTCCAAATCCTGTCTATAACAATTATTGTTTGCAGTGATAACTTAAATCTATATTTCAGTTTTAATATAGTATCTTTAAGATCCAAGCTTGACGCGAAATATCTATATGTTTACTTAAAAGAATACAGATAATATTTAGAGATAATGATTTCGAACGAATCGAACTTAAATCTTGTTCAATGTGATAAAGAGAATATATCTTACACTGAAAATAAAATGGTTCATTTATTCATTCCCTATCATGAAGACAGTCTTTCCAGATTTCTTAATGTTTTACGTGCATAGAAATACCGATTGTTCGATCAATGACTAATCTTTATTCGAACGTACATGTTAATTAGCGAATTTCCATAGGAAAAATGAGCTATTACAGTGACCCTTATGGTAAGATCCAAGATTGGGAGTGGCAAATGAGCATCGATATGGTCCCCCGAACACATTTTGGAGTGTTTAAAAATGATATAAATACATGTATATATGAGTTCGCACTCTAGCGGCCGCATTTGAAATCCGATTTGGTCCAAATTTGGTACTCATGTTGATTGTCTATGTCGCTCGGAAATGTTCGTTAGCCAAAAAAATCCAACAACCAGAAGCACGTTTTTGACCGGAAGTAACTGTTTTTTGAGATTTTTCCTACGAGAATAAATGTTTTTAAAGTTTTTTCTACAAATATAAAGTAGGATGGTATTCTGCAGATTTTGTTTTTTACGTGACCTCATAGCTCGCTTGGTTCCCCCAAAATTGATCAAAACGTAAAGTACCATAAAAGTACCCCGTTCAAAGCCATGTTATGGATTCTACCATGGGTTGGCGTGCGAAGCACGCAATGCATTATGTATTGAAGATACTCCCAATACAAGATACGCAATGCTTTGTCTGTTGAGGATACTCCCAACACGGGGGTTGGCGTGAGAAGCAAACAATGTTTTGTGTATTGAAGAACTCCCAATATGCGGAATGGCGTGTGAAGCACGCAGCTAGGTTATCTTCATGTAAGTCAAAATTTCGTTTTACTGTTAGGTACAATGAAACGGTTAGGTCCGCACAATTCTTAAGATTTATTGAACCCACTTGATTTCTCTCAGTGCATAGTAGAAGATTTGTTGTCAGTGTTTATCCTATCCAAAACTAAACAGTTTCACTTGGAATAGAAGGTTAAACTAATAGTCTGATCAGTTCTGTTGTGAACATGATAAACAGACAGTAATAATGTAAAACCATTTTGTGAAATGTAACATTTTTGTGCATTCATGTACATCCCATTAAAATGTAGGATTAAGGGTAGTTTAATCTGTAAGGGTAAGTTCATAATCAGTTTACTATTATTAAAAAACCAACAGCTTGTTTAGGTTAGAGTGAAAAACTTAAAATAAACACAAACAAAAATCAACGAAAAATGCTTAATGTATTCAATCCAAACATTGGTTGTTACAGATCTATGTACTTAGAGATATGCTGTTTAAAATATTGTTTATATAAAATATATTTTATCTATGAATTGTTTAATACTTTTGAAATTATATTTTCGCTTTCAACAATAATAATATTAAACAATTTGTCACCTGCTGGCATAATCATAAACATACACGAGTTTAAACATAATTATATTGAAAACTAAACAAACAATCTGAATGAAACTAAAAGCTTTTAAAAGATCACATTTTTGTCTTTATTTTGATATATAATTGTACAAATTAAATACTAAACAGTACCTTATACTAATTAGGACTGAAAATTTAAAATTACAAACTCTATTTAAACCACTTTGTTACACCTTGAATTAACATAGATTTTACAAAGTGATTCAACGACCTTTGACATTCAACATACCAACAAACATTACATTAGTTAAAACATAATTATATTGACAACTAAACAAACAATCTGAATGAAACTAAAATGTAACATTTTTATCTTTATGTATATAATTTTTCTGTACGTGTGTCCTCCTAAACGGCTGGACCAATTTTGATGAAATTTTGTGTGTTGAGTGGGTCCCTGGATGGTATAGATTGACAATTGGAAGAATTTGAAATGGGGTTGCACCCTTATAGAATAAATATGTATTAAACTATATTCCTACAAGCTATAAAGCTAGAATCATGTAATATTAATTTTAAGGGATATACAAAACTATTTTCAATTTGATTACTTAAGTCAAAGGGACGAAATGGAATGACTTTCCTTTAAGTTATACAATAATACACTAACTTTCTCTATATTCTCAAAAACTACTCAACTAATTTTAGTGAAAATTTCACGCTTTACACATATTAGTATCAGGATTGTTTTAGAGAATATCTTCACAACAATTCGTATAAATAAATTGCACTAAATTCCTGTAAACTATAAATCTGAAATTATTTAATACCATTCCTAATTGATTTAAAAAACATTAGCAATTCGATTGCTTAAGCCAAAGGGATGAAATGGGATATTGAATGAAGCAATAGAGAAGCAATGTTCACTAGTAGCTTATATAATACAGTAGCTAAAAATAAAACTAACATTAGTAAGTATTCTTTGTATTTAATGTTTATTATTTGAAGGACAGTTTTGTTCCTAAAATAAACAACATATTAAATGTAATCAAAATAAAATTAATGATCTTCCACTAAAGTATGTTGTAAGAATTACAATTTTTGTAATAAAAGCTTTCACTTTAATATAAGAAGCGAACATGGTTTACAATATTCTTTAGTAAAACATCATTAAAACAAATATTTGTATTACAGTTTTTTCGAATAATTATTTATCGTTAAAAATCATGCAATCTATTTTTTATAGAATTTGTATATATTTACTGACATGATTTTTCTGTCTGGTTGTTGAAATGATTTTGACCGAAGTTTCAACAAGTGCAACTCATTTTAACCAATCCTATTGGTTTTCTTTGAATAATTTCTTTCCAGCGAGACAAAATTTGTAGAAAACTTTGTTTGAAGGCCTCTGCATAATTTTAAATCCCATTGCTTTTAATTATTCATTCGACGAATTATTTGATCAACTGAAAAATTTCATTGAGGGTTTTGTTTAAATACATTCTAATATCTTCAATCTGCTCAACACGAGTATCCCGCTTTTATTAATTTCCTTTCGCCTCGATTTGTTCTACTTAAATTACATTGCTTTGATCACAGTTCGCTATAGTTGAATGCACCCAGGACCAAAAAGGTTTATTGAATCAACCCTCATGTCTGTTCACGTTTAAGATTGTGTGTTATTTAAGCCAGATTTTGGTTCTAAAACGGATGCATGATCTTTATGTCAGATTGGTTAAAGTTCAATTATGTAATGTTATTTATAGTGTGGTTGCTTGGTTAGGTTAGATTATGTTAAGTTTTATTGTTAAACTATTGGAACCGGCAATGCTTCGATATTGCTTGATTTTAGTCAGGGCTGTGCAAATAGTTCGAAAATAGATTCGAATCCGAATCCATGTCTGGATTCGATTCGGATTCGATAGTCGAATCCGCCATGCAAAAATATTCGGATTCGTATTCGAAAACGAATCCGCTAATCCAGATTCGGTTCGAAAGATCGAGTAGTGACTGAAACGATTCGAAAATTTTTCAAGGATAAAACAGTACGAATGAGAAAAAAAGTAATTAACGGTTTTGAACAGAGAATGTTGCACCATGTTAGGCTGCAGTAAAACATTTAATTCACAGCAGCCTATAAGTGTTGCAGTTTGATTTCTTAATTTTGGACATTACCTGATTTAATTGGCCTATTAAATTTGTATTATGTTATTCACCTAATAATAATTATTATTAACTAAATTATGATACCAGTTAGTAGGTGGGCTGTATTTGATTGTTAAATTCCCAATAAAAAGAAGTTGGACTTGGATTCAATGTTAGTTTTTAATATAATTTAATTTTAAAATAAGCTGCTCACAGTCCAATAAATAATAATTTTTATAAAAACCTTTTAAAATGTATATTTTTTTAATATTTGAAATCAATTCAATAAACTTTAGAGGATTTGGATTCGATTTGAATTCGTAGACTTGAGATTCGGATTCGTAGGCTTGGGATTCGGACTCGATTCGAATTCGTAATTTGCCTAAAAATATTATTCGGATTCGTAATTAGCATACAAATATTATTCGGATTCGGATTCGATCTAGAATTTCTGGATTCGCACAGCCCTGATTTTAGTATATAAACTTATACTTAGATTAAATTAACAAACACAAATTAAGAGATTGTAATGAACAATTGATTTTAAAGTTACTTGTGGTTAAAATAAGAGTATTATGATCAGGGCGGTGGTAGAACGTGAACATATGGGTGTCTAATGTTTTTGTATTTTATTTTATATGGTTAGCTTATCATTTTAATTATTATTAAATTTTAAGGGCCAAAAAAAAAAAAAATGTTTTTAAAATTTTTTTTTTTTTTTTTATCCATTTTATTATTTTGACCTAAGTAATAGAATTAAAAATATGTTTTACACCACTAAAGAATAATATTACACAAATTCGGCTTTATAGCTTGTAGGAAGTTAGTGCAGTATATTTTGGTTGTATACTAGGAGAAACCCCTGCTTGCTCCGCACGCCAACCCCGTTGGAACCTTCTATACACATAATCATGTTATGTTTTCTTTATAATAAAGTTGTATAATTAATAACTCCAAAGCTAAGATGGTAAATTATGTTAAATGTTCAAACAATAATTATTTCGTGTATTTTATAACGGCTGTTATAATAAAGGTTAAAAGAACCAGCAAGGCTCAGGTCTACACTTTAATAAAACCCTAAACTAAAAATTGGAGATACAAATAATTGCTTCAAAGTTTGAAATCAGCTGTTAATGGAAATATTGGAGCAAACAGCTGTCTCGTCTGTTATGTTATTCAATTGATTGTTATGGTAATAAATTGTACATACATGTGTTGGTTCATCAGTCTAGACCTAACCTAAGATTTGTTCCGACTAAATTTACAAATATTGAAATAAAACTTGGTTTTATCAAAATGAATTATAGCCTATGTTACTCAGGGATAGTTCCCCCTACATGCAAACAAACACATTTTGCCTCTTTTTAATATTAGTATAGATTTTATTTTATATAAAGTAAACCAACAATTTGCACACTCTTGTCTTTTAGTAAAATTGTATAATGCATAGTTATAAAGCAAGACATAAAAATTACTCTAATTCGCATAGTTATTGATTCCATGGTTGCTAAAAATGTGGCTTAAATAATAGACTTTGACAAAGTTAGAATTTTGTAATTTCTTTGGATTTCAGAAACCAATGTGATTAGTTTTAAAACCAACTTACCGTATAAGATATATACATTAGAATTCATAAAGAGTGAATGTTTATGCAATCGAAAGGTGTATGCAGTATCACGTAAAACATTACAAAGTCGAACTGGTAGTTTCAGAATGGAAGTAAGGTCAGATCAGATGGATTGAGACCTAATGAAAGGTGGTGGATTTAAAGTTATAATAAAGTTTAAACTTTAATTCCTATATGTAGTTAAAGAGAACCTCAAGTGTCACTTCGCACTCTAAGAAAGTATAGAATTGGTAGTTAGAACGTGGAAATATGTAACCAGGGGTTTACTCGTAATTTGTTCAGTACCGGAACGCTGACGGAAAGGGGAGGGGTCTGGAAATGTTTTGAAATGTTCACTTTTAAAAGCCCTACTTTACGTATCTCTTGTGAGTTTAAGGGTGCAGATAATATGCTTACTTTTATTTAAAAAAGTACACATGTAATTGTAACTATTTTTGTACTTGTATAGGAGGATAGCATATAGCAAACTTTAGAGACACATAGGCTACTATTTTAAGCAAAAACTTGGTCAAAATGTGTCTCTTGTTAGTCAATAGCTTTGTCAGAAATTTAAATCCTCGGTAAAAGATTGTAAACTTAAACAAATTGTATGTATATCAAGGAATGACTTTTCTTATACAAAAACAATTAAACACAAGCAAGCTTATCACGAGAACACAACACAGACTCTTGTTAGTGAATTATTCTAACGACACTCAAAAGTCACAAAACTAAATATCACAATGTCAACGTTGATGAACAGCGACTTTTTAATTTTTGACAGTTCGCGAGAGGTAGCATGTACAGGGCAACCTGCTAAATCGCCGTGCGGCCGGTTTTCAGATACTTACGTTTACATATTTTCCTCTTTTGGGACGGCATTCGACCTTGTATTTGTGACGGCGTTTGTCAGTCCACATTGTTTATATGTATTCCATGTTGTGCTTTCATTTGGGATATTTATTTTTTAATTCATTAATCTTGAAATTAAATGAGTTATTCGATAAGTAATACAGTAGAGCGTCGATTATCCGAACTAATTGGGACCGGAGGTGATTCGGGTAATCAAATGTTCAGGTAATAAAACACGAAAATGATTTACCATTTAAAACCCCTAATCAATTCTCAGAAAAACTAATTGATTTGGGGATATAAATAGGATATAGATATTCTGTACCTAGAAGAAAAACTATACTGTATATCGTAAAAAGTGCTTTATTTTTAAAAGATAATGTAATAAAAAGTACATGTATGATTAAATATGTTTTACAATATTAGTACAATTTAATATTTAGACGCTTGCGCTATGTTCGCCGTTTCGCACTGCGGCTTTTTTTAATACACTGTAATTAGTAGGCCGTTCAAGCGTTCGGATGATTGACGGTTCGGTTAATTGACGTCCGGATAATCGACGCTCTACTGTAATCACTAAATGTGGTCTAAATTATATCATGTTTGGTCTTATTTTGATTACAATAATCTCATCAATCTTCTATACATATAAAAGGCAAAGCCCTCACTCACTCACTCATCATCACTAATTCTCCCACTTTCCATGAAACTAGAGAGATGAAATTTGGCATGTATATACTTTGTGATGTAAATAGGAAAACTAAAGAAATTTCATTTTGATATTCATATTTTTAGGGGTAGTTTTGGGGGTTTAGGGGTAGTTTTGAT
This sequence comes from Philaenus spumarius, assembly GCA_018207615.1. NCBI lineage: Eukaryota > Metazoa > Arthropoda > Insecta > Hemiptera > Aphrophoridae > Philaenus > Philaenus spumarius. The sequence continues at coordinate 136,310 of JAGFPH010003105.1, read as the reverse complement.
AGATCACAGTTTCTCAAAAACCATACCACGTAGGAACTTGAAATTTGGTACACATATTGCTCATAGGCACTAGAGGCACACTAAGAAAGGATTTTAAAATATTTGGCCTGTAAGGGTTGAAACAACAACTAAAACAATAAATATTGTTTGTTATATATCTAAAAAACCTTACCTCCTAGGAATGTGAAATTTGGTACATGTATTTTCCACAGGGGCAAGAGGCGAACTAGGAAATGATTTTAAAATATTTGGTCTGTAAGGGTTAAAACAACCCCTAAAACAATAAATATTGTTGGTTATATATCTCAAAAACTTAACCTCATAGGAATGTGAAATTCGGTACATGTATTTGCAACAGGGGCAAGAGGCGTACTAAGAAATTATTTTAAAATATTTGGTCTGTAAGGGTTGAAACAACCCCTCAAACAATAAATATTGTTTGTTATATATGTCAATGACTAGTTATAGTCAATCTAGATTTTAGGTTAGATTTTTATTAAAGGGTAGACCTGAGACTTGCTGGTTCTTTTTACCTTTTTTATAACTGCTGTTATAAAATATACGAAAAAAATTATTGGATTTGAACATTTAACATTTTTTACCACCTTAGTTTTGGGGTTATTATTAATCAAACACATTTATTAAAAAAAAAAAAACATAACATGATTATGTGAATAGGAGGACCCAACGGTGTTGTGCGGAGCACCGAAGGGTTTCTCCTAGTACAATAATTGTACAACATTTTATTATTGTATATAACTGCATGCAAGTAGCAGAGTATAATTGAAAAAAAAAATAATTAAATTTTCTCTTGTTGATAGCTTTCTTGTTATTGTTCAGATTTTGTGAGAAAAAATTAATATTGTAAAAGAAGATTTTGTTTGGTATGAATAGAAATAAAATAAAAGTTATAAAAAGAATAATAACAGTAACTAAATCAATCTGGAATTTCATTCTAGCATTTCGGAAATAAATGCTTTATTTATAAATAAATAGTTATAAATACTTTATGTCTCAACAATGCTTGTTTTTTTTTTTTATATATATAAATGCGACATGTTTCACCGAATCACTGACGGCATCTTCAGCCTGACATTTAATACAAAACACTGTACACTAAAAACACACACACGATATACATTTTTATTAATTGTATTATTTTTGTAAATTTGTACACATTTGGTATACGTCCGTTTGGTACTTTTAACTTTAAGAATGCATTTTGTATTAAGAATCTAAAAAAAATCCGGTTTTTACAAATAGAGGATACTAGGTGGTAAAAAAACCCTGTAATAATAGTATAATCCAACCAAACAAGAACTACCTAACATAGGCCAGTCGGTAAAGGTCAATTTAGACCATAAGTACCAGTAATTTGCAATACGGCTGAATTTTTTTTATAAGTACATTAAAGTATGTAGATTAACATAAAAAAAAGTTTACCAGTCTATCGATTGAAGTCGAAAAAAAATCGATTATCATTTTTTTTCGATTATCCTTAATATTTCGAGCTGGGATGAAGATAGAGGAAAATAAAAAATACCAACGTGTAGGGGAGGTATTTTCCAATAAAAAAGGACATATGTATTTATTTCGTCCGAGCAATGGTTTGTCTGGAAAAAATTCGATAATGCAGGTATGTATTTTGCAGCAGGGAAAATCACTAAAAGGGGACATCTTATTCATCTATGAAGCGTTGGCTCATTCTAAATTGGCCGAATTTTAATATATCGAATTGAAACTTGACATATAAGTTAAAATATACATTTTAAACATTATGCTGAGTCTCAGCTTGTTATCTTGAAAATTACCTGATCTAGAGCCACTTGACTTATTAATGGGTTTCTCGATTTTAGGTGTACCGGACCCACCAATTCATTTTAAACAGCTCCAGTTTAGAAAATTTTCAAAATATCAACCTGAAAGTTTTTTTACAAGTTAAATATATATAGTCAAACAAGTTCAAGGAGTATAAACCTTTTTCATTATTTACTTTTAAAAGCACAAGTAAATTAAAAAAGTATAATTTTAGACCTTTTTAGATTTTTCATCAAAACGCTTGAGTTGATCAGCTGCAGATTAGTCATTTTTTTAAATATAGTTTTTAAAATAAGTATAGCAAAAAACGATTGTATTTTTAACTTCTGTACCAATTTTTAAATCGATATGTTCAAAAATGTCGAAAATGGAGTCGTTGAGTCCAAAGGTGTTACAGTTAAAACGAGATAGGTAAAACAGAAGACTATTTTCAAGTGCCTCGTTTTTAAAAATAACAAGAAAAAAATCGTTCATACTTACTAA
>JAGFPH010003105.1:112792-131511 GCA_018207615.1 Philaenus spumarius | reverse complement strand
ATCTCGTCCAACATCCAATTTCCTAGAAAAGAGTGCCATCTCGTCCTACATCCAATTTCCTAGAAAAGAGTTCTACCTCGTCCAGCTCAGTTTTACAGTTGAATAAACACACTAATTAGTGCCATCTCGTCCACGTGAAAACTTGAAAAGGGTTGAGGAACGCAAGGCAGGTAGCCTGTGGTTGTGCGCCCTCGCCTAGCACCCTCGCCCCTCTCCCACCCCTTTGTTTACATGTGGACACTGCCAATTTAAACCTCATTTGTATGCTTGGTCGGGAGGTGTAAACATCTGTAGGAATATGGAGTTTTCGACCACCATAAGAGGCCAACCTAGTATTTTATATAACGGTTTCCAGTATACGAAGAAAAATGAAAAGAAGTGCGGAGAAATTGTGTGGCGGTGTGTAAATCGTACGAGTGTAAATCACATTATATAATTAAAATATTTAAAAAAACGTAAAAGGTTGGAACCTATAGTATGTAGTCACAGTATGTTTACTTTTTACTTAATCTGGCCGATAACAGTATGATTATATTTCGTTATTATCACTTTATATAATTTTTTTTTTTAAACCCTAAAAGGTTCTAACCTATAGTATGTAGTCACAGTATGTTTACTTTTTACTTAACGTAGCCGATAACAGTATGTTTGTACTTTAGAAACGTATGTACAACTTTGTAGTTGAGTTGGCTAAACTGTTCGTTTCTACGAAGTGTATAAATACTATATTTATAAAGAAAAAAGTAAAGTTTTGTATATTTATAGCAGTTTCGATTGACACTCTAAAGTAAACAAATACCTTGCTGTTCTACGCAAGGTATAGAAGACCCTTAATAAAAAGAATTAAACGTTCCAATAGTTTTTCTAGAACTGTCAAGTAAACAATAGCATAGGTTTTTGGACGAGATGGCACTAGTTGGCAGGTAGAGAATTAACCCCCCGCACTAAGTTCGTGGAATTTGGACGAGATGGCACTTGGACGAGATAGCACTTCGACGAGATGGCACGACACCAACACAACCCCCGCATTTTCAACGTGAGATTTCAGTATTAACTGAAATGAACACGTGTGTATACGAAGGAGTGGAACAGTGACATGGTTTTTAAATGTTTTTTTAAGTGTTCCTTATTCAAGGCGTTGCGATGTATGTTTATGTGTTGCGATGTGTATTTTAAAGTTGACGCGCATTTAAATTGAACGCAAAAGAACAAAAATTCGGTTTGACAATGCCTGAATAAAATAGGCGAAACGGTCGTCACCGGTTACAGAGATATTGGACTGCGAGCAGTATAACAAAGGTGTTTATATAATTTAGATTTAAATTTAGATATACAATTTACTTCATTACAACTTACAATTTTGATCGGTATAAATTCAAATGGAGTATTTTAAATATAATTATGTTTATTGTGATTAGATAATTAAAAAGCTGATATAAATTGTGTTTCAAACTCTGACCATTCAATTAAGCATAGCACATGGTCTTAAAATGAATTTCAACTAAAGGGATTCTCTCCCTTCGAGCAGATTGACGCTTTTAGAATTTGTTTAAAACAAATCTCATAATGGAACCATATTTTAATTAAATTATTCTTTTAAATTATAATGAAAAGCGGTTTAGTTTTAATATTCGAAGGGTTATACAAAAGTAATATAAAAGTTTGAGCTCTCATTTTAGTTTAAAAGAAATACATTATGCAAAGAAAGCAAGCAGATTTTGGTTTTAAAAGATTAGTCTGGTAAAAAAAACTAAGTAGATAACAACCTCCGATATTTAAATATTACCATTTATAAGAAAGATGAAAATAATGGACCCTTCATCGCTATATTTTTATTAGCGATTTTCCACAGGAAAAATGAGCTATTGCAGTGGCCCTTATGGTAATACCCAAGGTCGGGAGTAGCAAATGAGCACCGATCATGGTACCCAGAACACTTTTAGGGGTGTCATTAAAACTCAAATATATATATATGTATATATGCACTCTAGCGGCCGCATTTTAAGTCCGATTTGGTTTTGGTACACACGCTGGTTGCCTACGTCGCTCGGACGAGTTCGTTAGCCAAAAAATCCAACAATCGGAAGCACGTTTTTTGACAGGAAATAACTATTTTTTAGGTTTTTCCTACGAGAAAGATTTTTTTGAGTTTTTTCTACAAATATAAATGTAGGACGGTATTGTGCAAATTTTATTTTTTTACGCGACCTTTTAGCTTGCTTGGTTCCCACAAAATCGATCAAAACGTAAAATACCTTAGAAGTACCCGGTTCAAAACCACGTGGTGGATGCTACCGTGGGATTGGCGTGCGGAGCATGCAATGAATGCATTGTGTATTGAAGATACTCTCAATATGCTGAATGGCGTTCGAACCATTTTGCAGCTATTCAGCACCGTCTTGAATAGACCTATTTCCCAAATTGTTGGTTGAAACCCTAAAACGTAGGCCTATAAACTTAATTTTGGAAATTTGCTCAACTCACGTCAGCGGTTCAGCTGCGTGGTCGAATTATTATTTTTCTATTGTGTATGGATATTGGTCAAATACTTTATATTTTACTGTCAGTGACTTATTTGACACGTTTCAGGATGCCCAATCATCAGAAATCTCAGGTTGAATGTAGATAGTCAAATCATTAAGTAGGAAAACACACACAGATAAAACAATAACACTTTTAAAACACTGTTAATAGGTTATGGCTACCAGACGTCGATTCAAATTTGATTTCTGATGATGGGGTGGACATCCGGAAACGCGTTAAATAAGTTTATGACGGAAAAATATAAGGTACGAGTATATTACAATAAGATACCTGGATACTACAACAGTGAATTTAATGTGGATATTGGCGAAGAATGTTTGGTTAAATAAACAGAGACAAACTAAAAACAAAGATAATAACAATAACATTAAATAACAATAAACCAATAAATCAATCGAACAATCAGTAATATAGCACTTCAAAGATTTGTTAGATAGTTTAACAACAATAGTTAAAAAAAACATAATGTATAAGGGGGAAGATGCACTTTACCAGCTCCGATCTATTTAAATGGGGAATTCACCTGTTAGTTCGGTACCAATAACTTTAAAACTACTTGACCTATTGTCCTTGAAATTTTCAACATATATTGCTGAGTCCACTACACATAATATGTACTAGTTTCAAGAAAAAATAAGAAAAACTGTCATGTAACAAACAAATTTTATGTTTTTTATAACGTTTATTGTGTTTTTTTATTGTAGGTTTATTTTTTGATATATTTTTAATATCCTAGTACACTTTGTTGATACTATAGAAGCCAATAATTAGACGAGATTCAGGAATTTTGGATTGCTGGTTCAGAAGATAATTGTACCTAAGTCTTGAAAAACAAGGTTACGGAAATCAGGCGTTTAAGTAGAACTTTACTTACATAGACTCAAAACTGTACTGGTGAGTTAGTAGTTCTCAATATGTTGCAAATAAGTAAAAACATTATCTGTGAAAATAATGGGTTAGCCAAACATACAACTAGGTCTTTTTTAAGAGTTCATAGTATTGAAAAAAAACTGTGAATATGTGTGATTTGCACTGTTAATTGGTGTTTGTGCTCCGGCCTCAAATTTTCCAAAAAGTAATGCAAGCCTTTACAAAAAATGTTTTTTAGTACTTAAAATGATAATATATGTATATACAAATATTTGTGAAGGGCTGAAAAGCCAAGGGGTATAAGTGAAATGAAGTAAGTTTTGAGAAAATTCAGTTTAAAGTTAAACTGTTATAATCAAATCCAGGTAAAACCATGATCACTAAAACTAGTATATGTTCGATTACTAGGTTCTAGACTAACACAATAACAAAGATTAATTTGATTTGAATTCTCTTATTCTTTGTTATCAGCCAATAAAATTGATAAACGTTTTCACTTCTACACCTAAGGACGCACATGTGAGCTAAGGAGCATGTGAGGACACTGAACACTATGAGAAGCGGCCGACGCACGGTGCATGCACGCCTACCCCCGTATTGGGAGTATTTTCAATACACAATGCATTGCGTGCTTTGCACGCCAACCCCCGTATGGGGGGAATTTGCAATACACAGAGCATTGCGTGCTTCGCACTCCAATTTAAGGCCTTTGTGCGTCCGCTTTAAAATATTAGTGATCACTACGTGGGAAGGTTCAAAAATAAAAAATAAAGCAATTTCTACTCGTTTAGGCTATAAATATAAAAAATAAAAGGTCAGCTCCTAGCATATTTAATACGAAATTTGCGTAGCAGTGAACGTGTTAGCAGTAGTTAGAAGTTCTGTAATAAAACATAGGTTACAAGTAAATTACCTATGTAAAGTAAAGCGACTTGCATCACATGTATCCCTTGGCTTCTAAGCTAAACAGCTCTTATAGAGAAGTAGTTTTTTTCGCCACTAGATCTCAGCACACGATAGACTTATAGTTATATTCCTTGGCCACAAAAATTTTAAAGTGGATTGAAGAGCCAGTTTCTGCACTTAACTCCATTATTCAAAAAATGTCACTTGCACCCCTTGGCTTCTCAGCCCTTCATATATTTTTAATCAGCATAAACCAGAGAATAAATGCATGCATACAAATTTTCCGATTTTTTACCCAAAAAGTGCATCTCCCCCTTAATAATTTACATTAAATCGTAAGATCTAACAAAAAGTTATATTCTTATAGTGACCGCATGCCATAGGCATTAAGTGCATTGTGATAACTAAGTCCAACCTTTTTGTATCCATAAACCTTAAAAAAACCTCATTACTGTGCACCCTCCGATATTAATGAATCTAATTCTCATAAAAATTTCGAAAACAATCTTACATTTTTATTTATTTTTTTCAAAAATTGAATGATATAGAAATAGTTGATTGAATACATTATATTCGAAATCACCAAAAGCCTTTTAAGATCGCAACACTAAGATATGAACTAAAATTATATTAAATCAAGTTTTTAGAGGATTTATTTAACCAGTACTCAGGTACAAACCCCAACAACGATGGGTTAAAATAACGTTTGCCCCACCGTTATGTAATGTTGTTAGAAAATCGTTAGCGAAATATGCAAATTTGAATGTAGCTTTGTCGGCTGATAATAATCTTGGAAAGATGCTGGGTAATGCTAAAGACACTATTCAAGAACACGAGAATTCCGGAATTTATTGTATTAACTGCGAAATGTGTCCTAAAAAATACGTAGGTCAAACCATAAGAAGTATGAAGATGCGAGGTAAAGAACTCTTTTCTCATTTAAAATATAATAGGCCTGATAAATCTGCTATGGCTAAGTATTGTTTAGATGATAATCATCGTTTTAAAATAAAATTCTAAACTGTTGAAAAATGTAACTAAACCCAACACATTTTAAGATGGGAAACTTTTTATATTAACAAATACCGTAACATAAATTGTGAATAACGAATTAGGTTCTTTACAGAATTCTTTATTAATGTAATAATGCAATGTTTTGTTAAATATAAATATTAGTTTAGTAATGTTATTTAAGTTATACTGTTATTGTTAAGCTATTTGAATAACGATAGGCGGTGGTTAAGGCCTTAGCATAGGTTTATAACACGCCCCCTGTAGGGCACGCCCCTTCTAGTTATGCATGTATACGGTGCGTTGTCCCACTGTTAGTTTAGTGGTTTGGTTACTGTAGCCCGTGTATCACTGTGGATGGCGACATTGTCGTTGAAACGCGTTTGAGGTTAGTAAACGTACTTATTGTGAGATTTTGTGTTCAGGTTTTATTTTATCTAGTTACTTTCTCACATGTCAAGCTCATTAGTTATTTATTTTATTTATAGTACTCAGGTGTGAGACATATACAGAGGAAGTATTTTATCGTGGTATTAATATGTCCAAGTTTATAAATCGCATACAAACTTTATGTGGAGGAACTTATCAAGTTATATATAAATTGAACAAAGTATTACAATAATTACTGATTACTGTTTACATTTAAAAGTAATAATTGTAAAAGTACCTATAGTTTGATAACTTGTTTTGAAAAAACAATAATTTAATGATGTACCTTAATACATGAATATTTCCGAAGGATATTATGTCTTTTAATGTTTTGAGATTCAACAAATAGTATTAGTGCAATCATTATTTAATATCAATTACGTTCTAGTTCAGTTTATTGGACCGTGGGGTTATAATTCAAAACTGAGTGTACTAAGAAAGTGTGAAGGAGTGAAGAGGTTGGTGTGCGAAGACCGTAGAGCCCTCATCTAGAAAGTGGTTGACACAAAACGTAGACACGTGTGGTTTTCCATATGTTGAGTGGTGAGTGGGACATAGTATAGTGGAATGGTACTTAGTGTTATTAAATCCCTAAAAGTTTTGGAATCACCATGTACATTATATTTACAAGGTGATTAAAAAATAAAAAACTACTTTTTTTAATTTCAAAAGAATCTCCCAAAATGAAATATGTTTTATAAACACGTTCATTTAATTTAAACTGTGTCTTTTTTTGTTGTTAAATGTAAAATTTGAATTTTATCTATTTCCGAAATTGTTGTCGTTAAACAGATGTGTACTTTTAATATTCATATTTTCTTGTTTCGTGCACCTTAGATTGGGAAACATTACGACAGTGATTGAAGTAGAACTCTGTACAACTATAGAAAGACAAATAATTCGACCACGCAGCTGAACCTCTGAGTTGAGCAAATTTCCAAAATTAAGTTTATAGACCTATGTTTTAGGGTTTCAACCAACAATTTGGGAAATAGATCTATTCACGACGGTGCCGAATAGCTGCAAAATGCTTCGCACGCCATTCTGCATATGGGAGTATTCTCAATACATAGTGCATGTAGTGCTTCGCACGCCATTCCGCATATTGGCATTGTCTTCAATACACAATGCATTACGTGCTTCGCACGAAATTCCGTATATGGGAGTATCTCCAATACACAAAGCATTGCCTCCTTAGCATGCCACCCAAAGTATTGGGAGTATCTTCAATACACAATGCATTGCGTGCTTCGCACGCCAATCACATGGTAAAATTGACCACATGGCTTTGAACTGGGTACTTTTATGGTATTTTACGTTTTGATCGATTTTGGGGGAAGCAAGTGAGCTATAACGTCGCGTAAAAAACAAAATGTGCAGAATACCATCCTACATTTATATTTGTAGAAAAAACTCTAAAAAACATTTATTCTAGTAGGAAAAATCTCAAAAAAATATTTACTTCCGGTCAAAAAACGTACTTTCGGTTGTTGGAGTTTTTTTGGCTAACGAACTCGTCCGAGCGACATAGACAACCAACATGTGATCGAAATTTGGACCAAATCGGACTAAAAATGCGGCCGCTGGAGCGTGAACACACACACACACACATATATATATATATATATATATATATGATTTTTAAAGACACCCCATGATCAATGGGGATCATGATCGATGCTCATTTGCTACTCCCGACCTTGGGTCTTACCATAAGGGCCACTGCAATAGCTCATTTTTCCTATGAAAATTCGCTAATAATATTGGTTGCATTAGTAATACAAATATACATTTTTAGTTAGTTATGCAATATGGATTAATAGTAAAAATGCTTCATTTTATAATGTCAAGATTACAATTCTTTTTGATAGCTACAATAATTATTGTAATCATGTCTCCCATACATAATTACATAGAAACACTCGCACACCTTCTCTAAAGAAAATTCTATTTACTGAATATTTTCTTTTCGTAGCCCATGATGATCGTAGCTAAATATGAATAAATTACGACAGCTAAGTAGAGATTACCAACAACAATATAAATATTAACAATTGATTTGGAGGGGAGCAAGGACATGCAAATAAATAAAAATTTGCAAAATTAGTTGTTGAATTCACGGAATAATTCCCATCTACATTGCCACTTCTATAACACCTACCGAGCAAAATATTTCCAATTTCCCCCGTTATTATGTCGAAGAAATGTCTCCTAACTCAACTCCAATTTCCCCACGAAACCTTTCTAATTGTTCTCAAGATTGGACAAATCACTAAAAATGGAAAATTATCTTCTTTTGTTTTCAAATTACACAGCTAACAATTGTAATTTCTTCCCTCCGCCCAAGGGCTGTTGTATAAATACAGCAGCTCTACTCTACATTTGATTACATTCCGTATTTTCCAGACATCCTTATCTAGACACGAGAGGTAATTTAATTTAAAAGATTTCTCTCTATTATATAAAAACGTTTTTCTACTTCTTCTTCTCATAATTATAATGTAATAAGAATAGCTACTATCTAGCGAAACCACTGCCAAGGGAATGAGCTTGGAAAAATTAGTGGGGAAAGAAGACCCTGTTGAGTCATTAAGACGAAAAAAAATCTCTCTATTATACAAAAACTAGCTGACCCGTACGGCGTTGCCCGTGGTGGTTGGTATTTTCAGTCTTTTTAAAGTAATTGTATTCTTTTTAAGTGGTCAGTCAGTGAGTGGTATTTGGCTTTTATATATATAGATCTTAAATAATAAAAGCACTATTGATTGTCATAATAATAAAAGATCTGAAATTATGATTTTAGTAACTTTGATCCCCCCAAACCCCTCCTAAAATTTCGAAATTTTTCATACCCTTTCTAAGTGAGCACCTATGGCCGTAGAGGAAGCTACATACCAAATTGTATTCCAATCCTTTTGGTAGTTTTGAAGAAATCGTGATTTAATAACTTTTATCCTCCCAAACCACCCTAAAATTTCGAATTTTATTAAACCCTTTCTCAGCGATCGCCTATGGCCCTAGATGAAGCTACATACCAAATTTAATTCCAATCCATTCGGTAGTTTTGAAGAAGTTGTTTTTTAATAACTTTGATCCGTCCAAACCCCCCTAAAATTTCAAATTTTTTCAAACCCTTTCTTAGTGAGCACCTATGGCCCTAGAGGAAGCTACATACCAAATTTCATTCCAATCCGTTCGGTAGTTTTTGAGAAATCGTGATGAGAGAGTCAGTGAGTCAGTGAGTCAGTGAGTCAGTGGGTTTTCGCTTTTATATGTATAGATGTTTTCTTCTCATAATTATAAAATAATAAGAATATATTAAACACGTGTATTGCGTAGCGGTGACCATTGCATAACTTCCAATGGTGGTGGGGGTTGGCGAGCTGAGCGAGTACAAATAGAATGAAACTTATAATCGCTACGAGTCTGAAGATGATCTTGTTTATTTCGATGACTTATCGCTTCACTAATGCAAACATTTCACATTTCAATTCTTTAAACCGTTCTTTATTAACGCAAGATAATTTTAATACTTTTGAAATACTGTATATTTAATACTAGTGGACTCGGCAATGCTTCGCTATTGATTGATTTAATTTTAAGGGTAGTTATTCCATTTCATTACGTAGGCTTGTAAACGAATTTCAATGATTTTTTACATCAATTAAGATTTATATTAAATAGTTTTAACTTTAAAGTTTGTAAGAATTTGGTGTAATTTACTTTTATTGTAATGATGTAGATACCCCATATAAATCTATTTGTTTGTAAATGCCATATTCTTTAAAATATCCCGGTACTAATAAGTGTAAATTATAAAATTTTAGTGAAATTAGTTGAGTAGTTTTTTGGAAATATAGGCAAAGTAAGTAAATTAGTGTATGGATTACTATTTAATTTTAAAGTTAGTTTATCCACTTCATCCCTCTGACGTAATAATCAATTTGCAAATAGTTTTGTATTCTCTTAAAAATAATATTACATTAAAGCTTGTGGAAAGTTAGTTTAATTTGTATTTATTTTAAAAGGGTAGGAAACAAATTTCAACCCCTCAGATTAGGATTCAAACTATCCTATATTTTAAGTTGGAATAAATCACACAAAAAAATCATTAATATATATGTTGAGTAGTTTTGGAGTTCATAGCGGACAAACACCGTGACACTAGATAATTATATAATATATAGAAGATGTAAGTTCAAAGTGAAAGAAAAAATTCTATTCAAATTTAACCAAATACAAAAAATATTTGGGTGTATTTTTGGTAAATTGTAAAAGACGTTCGACACAGAATATTAAAAGCTGCTCCACGCGCTCATATTATCTATAGCCTCTTACTTGAATTGCGAAAGAAATAAAGGTTTAAATAAAAGTTTAAAGAAACATTGACTGTAACTTGAAGGAAAATCAAATTAGAACATATTTATTGGAAACGCAACACTGCTGATAATAAGTAATGCAACTATACAGAACCAATAAGGAAAACTTTATTGTAGTGATTTTAAGTTGCAGACAACTAATTTACAAACAATAATATTCTTCTGACCAAGTTTAAAAATTAATTTTAATATTCTTCACCTTACTCGAAAGCTTTTGAATAATAATATTTATTGTTCTACTTACGTCTGCTCCTCCAAATATTTCTTCATTGCATTACGCCCGTTTCGACTATTTTTTCAGTCATCATGAGCTTTATCGGTACCATATACAGGGTGTATCAGGAAGAAAAGGAAATAATTGCAGGACGTGTTCTACTGGTGAAAATAATGAAAAAAGTTCCTATAAACATAGGTCCGAAAACGCTTCGTTTTCCAGATATCCGCCATTTTGTTTTTTGTACAAAATAATTCATATCTAGATAACGGTTTGACTGATTGAGTTCAAACTTGGTATGAAGTTTAACCTGACAATGATATACCTCAAGAAAAATAAACGATTTAATCCAATCATGCGTTTCAAAATGGCGGCTGTTTGAAAATTACAAACCTAAATTACTCTAAAACCGTACATTTTAACGAAAAATGTCAAGACACCTTTTTTGTAACCCTTTTGATTCCCTATCGGTTGGTGTAACTGTCAAAACAATCGGATGAAGGATAATAGCTAAGTTAAAAGGTAATGACAACAAATGTCCATACAATATTTTAGTATTTACTGTGTTTGTATAGGATGCCGAGTTGAACAAACCAATTAGTACACATAACTTAACTGTTATCCTTCATCCGATTGTTTTCACAGTTACACCATCCGATAGGGAATCAAAAGGGCTACAAAAAAGGTATCTTGACATTTTTGGTTAAAATGTACGGTTTTGGAGTAATTTAGGTTTGACATTTTCAAACAGCCGCCATTTTGAAACTCATGATTGGATTTAATCGTTTATTATGTTTTGAGGTATATCATTGACAGCTTAAACTTCATGCCAAGTTTGAACTCAATCAATAAAACCGTTCTCTAGATATGAATTATTTTGTACAAAAAACAAAATGGCGGATATCTGGAAAACGAAGCGTTTTCGGACCTATGTTTATAGGAACTTTTTTTTCATTATTTTCACCAGTAGAACACGTCCTGCAATTCTTTCCGTTTCTTCCTGATACACCTGTATAACGTATACATATACCTTGTCACACTGTTATAACAAATTAAAAACACATTATGTGTCTGAAAAATATTTATGAACACTAACACATTTACACACACTTAATTACGTTTAAAAACATTCTGTGGTTGATACTGAGTCAAATCCGTAATGTGTTTATAAATGTGTTATAACAGTGTGACGAGCAACTTATATAAGTTATATATGGTACTGATAAAACGCATATGACCATGACTGAATAAATAGTCGAAACGGCCGTCATGCAATAAACAAATACTTGGAGTAGCAGACGTAAGTAGAACAATATACAGGGTGTATCAGAGCGGGTGGCCGGCTTGTATAGAATTGAAACGAGTATACTTAGACATTTAGTTTAAACTGATAACCCCCTATTTCGACCCCAAGGAATTCAGGAAAAATGTTTTCAACCCTCTAAAATAATTGAAGCCCTTACAATTATCAACATTTTTCATATTTGAATATTTTTCATTTTTCTATTTCCAACCCGTGTTGATTTGTGTATGGAATAAATAAGCTGTTCCAGGGAATTAACCGGTGAGCAGTTATTTTTTAAGCCTACTTATAACGTACACAAAAACTCAGTAATTCTAAGAAAAACAATATTTTTCTGTAAATTTTAAGCCAATTTTACTTTCTCGCTATACTACAGTATAGAGAAAGTATAGTGATCGCAAAAAAATCGATGTTGAGATTTTTGTGGAAATATCCGTTTTGGGACCCCCTGAGTCCAAAAAAGTGGTTTTTACAAAATGCCTGTCTGTATGTCTGTATGTATGTATGTCTGTATGTCTGTATGTCTGTATGTATGTCTGTATGTAGACAAAGCTAGAGAGAAAACTATTCAATCGATTTCAACCAAATTTGCACCAGACATGTCCAGTACGCCTGTATAGATGCACGAAAAAGGGTTTTGAACAATTTTGAAAAACAATCCCCTTTTTGGCTAAAAAACCCCCAAAAATACAGTTATTATTTTTTTATAAAAAAACGGCTCTAACGATTTTGATAAAATCTGGCTTATTTGTAGCCTTTAATGTGCCCTACCATATACATAAACCCGCATCTTTCTAAAAATTCTCGTTTAGCTAATAATAATAATAATAACTGTTTTTGGGGGTTTCTTGGCCATAAAGCGGGTTGTTTTAAAAAAAACTTCAAAACCATTTTACGTGCATCTATGAAGACCTAATTGACGTGTTTGGTGCAAATTTTTTCGATATCGATCAAATAGTTTTCTCTCTAGATAATAATAATAATAATAATAATAATAATAATAATAATATTTATTAGTTAATCTCCAACTTTAATAAAAAAACTCTCCTACCCCACCCTACAAGTCACAGTGAATCTGTTTAGTAATTTAAATGTATTTGTGAGAAAGTATGTGCCAGTTCCTGGTACCGTTTATTTTCTGTAAGATGACCCACATTGCAATTTGAAAATTTTGACATATTGACTTTTTAAACTTCTAAAAGTTGTAAATTTTGAAACCTGCTAAAAATGCGAGAAAACCTACCAAAACTAGGTATTGTTTGAAAGGTCACATCTTTGTCAAGGTACTTTAAAAATTGTAGCTGTTAAAAAAATGTTTATGTCAGATGTAAAAAGATATGTACACTTAAGTTTTTATGATGTTTCGGGCCACCCTGTATTGACGGTTCAAGATAAATACAATTTTTTTTTAATGATCAGTGTACTGAGACCTTTAAAATGAGGTACAACACGACCTACCTTTACATTTGAAAATTTTCCAAAAACCAACCCCCCCCCCAATATTACCCTTTTGGGGCATTTTAAAAGGTTGAAAACATTTTTCCTGAATTCCTTGGGGTCGAAATACGGGGTTATCAGTTTAAACTAAATGTCTAAGTATTCTCGTTTCAATGCTATACAAGCCGGCCACCCGCTCTCATACACCCTGTATATTAATAAATGTATGTTTCTTACCGTCATCGTTATCCAATTCTTAGTTAAGAAACGTGTTACATCTGTTTCACGATTATTCGCATTTTCAAAACACTGCACACGAAACATATTAAAATACAAAACACACACAGTTAGCAGACAATGACACGTCGATTGGGACGCCGTCAAAAATAAAACAGCACACAAAAATGCACAAAACTTCCGACATTTTCACAACTTGTTGGCCAACAGAATACATTACAATTAATTATTTAAAATGTTGGACTGCTGATAATCAGGGTTGCCAAATGCGAAGAACGTGTTATCCCGACAACGACTAATAACATACTAATTGATTATTTCTTCATAGATAGGGTTTGCTGTAAAGTTTATTTAGGAATTTAAAATTTTGGTAAGTTCTTTTCGTAAGCTGTTATAAATTTCTGTTTCTTCTAATCTGTTCATCAGTTTACCTTTTCTACAGTTGTGTAAAATTTCCAGGCTATTGATGTCACTGTATTTGTGGTCAGTACTCTTACCGCAACCCGGGTTAAGGAACTTCGATTCGATAAAAAAAAAAAAAAAAAAAAAAGACAAGACAAATTATAGTTCACCATAAAACGGTATTAACTATGTGGTCGGCGTATGAGTTCGTCGGATATTTATTGAGGGATTTTATATGCTCTTTATATCTTTTCGCAAAGCTGCGTCCTGTTTGGCCTATGTAAAATGATTCGCATTCGCCACACTTAAGTTTGTAAACGCTAGTCTTGTCTAAAGCTGGAATGTTAGGAACCTTTGTATTATTAGCCGAGAGTTGTTTTTTGAGACTGTTATTATGTTTGAATGCTACAGTATAACCTTGTTTACTAAATGTGCTGTGGGCTATTGTGTCAGCAAGTTTGTTATACTCTAATGATACATACTTCTTGTAGATAGGTTTCTTAATCACGTCCGACCTGCTTTTAAGATCGCAGCAATGGCAACGGAGAAATAATGAGTTTACACATTTTCGCATTTTGGGCATGTGTTACATGGAAACATAAATACAATTTAGAATTTTGAGTTTGGGATCCTGCTCTGAATTGAGATTAAAATGGCAACAGCAGAACGTCCTGTACACAATGGCAGCTTAAAACAATCATTGGGAATATATTGATGATGGGGATAGAACGTAGGTGATGTCTCTCAAAGAAAGCACACGTCAAAACTAGAAATGGTATTCTCCATAAGTTTTTCACAAAAGTTCTGGTCCGTCATAATTGTTTTCATTAAAGTACATTTTAACATGAGAGATATTTTTAAAAATTTGTCTGCGGTTCTTTTAGAAATAGAGGTGAACGTTTAGCGACAATGTTCTAAATGTTTTGAAAACTAAACATGTCAATTTAAAAATAAAATATATTTTTATTTCGTTACACAAAGCCATATTGAACGGTGCCCCAAACGACATTGTATCATACAATATGTATAGGCTACTTTGAGGTACCAACTTTCAGTCCTAAAATTATGAATATGTTAAAACAAAATGTATTATTGAAATACATTTAACTATCATACTTTATAACTATGCAACATTTTAATGTGATACGTCTATCTATGTGCGTCTATCCATTAATAGAAAAATCAACAGACATACGAGCGGGAAAATTATTAAATATCTACTAAATATGTCTTATAAAATCTGGTGCTGCAGCTTACACATTTTGAAAGTTATTTTCAAACAAAAATAAAAAATGCTTTGTGTTATTGTGAGGCTAAAATGTAAATGATAAGAACAATATTCACGGCAATGAAGCTCTATTAAAAAATATACTAACAAGGAGATAATTCTCGATATAAATGATTTTGTTTTGTTTTTAAAACTAAATAGCTCAATACTCTCTGTATCCATACTAATATTATAAAGAGGTAAAATTTGTTTGTTAGTGTGTAGGGGGTAATCTCTTAAACTAAATAACAGATAAAACAGCTGTTTGATTTCAACCATTAACAGATGATTTCAAACTTTGAAGCAATTATTTGTATTTTTAACTTTTATGCTAGGTTTTTATTAAATTGTAGATCTGAGCCTTGCTGGTTCTTTTAACCTTTATTACAACTGCTGTTATAAAATATACGAAATTATTTGATTTGAACACTTAACATTATTTTAAAACGTTAGCTTTTGGGTTATTATTAATCCTACACCTTCATTATAAAGAAAATCTAGCATGATTGTGTGTATAGAAGGTTGCAACGGGGTTGGCATGCTGAGCACGCAGGGGTTTCCCCTGGTATTAACTAAGTAATATTGCAGAAAGACTTACGACCAATAGAAAGTTCAGAAGGAAACTGAAATCGCTTTGTCGGAGGACATTTTAGATATCGAGCAAGTTGCATGCCAAGCTGCAGTTAAACATATCTTTGAATCTGCAGTATTTCTTCCAACGTTGACCTACAAACAAATCAAGTTTAAAAAAAATAAACCTCGTACAGTCGCCTAAAATGTTCTAGACTTGGAAATGGAGTTCTAACTCTAAAGACACAATTAATTGACACTATACAAAACACATTGACATGAACACATTACATTAGCTACATTTAGTAGTGTTTAGACGAAGTTTCTGCATATCGTCGTCAATCACCCAGTATATAAAGTTTTTAATGACAAACGAAAACCTGTTCTGGGTACCATGATCAGTACTGACTTACTACACCCAACAAAATTAATATTGCATTGTCATCGGTCCTTGATAAGTGTGCAAAGTTTCAAATCAATCCGACTTTTTGAAGGGGGTGAAAATCACGTCGTGTTCTGTGGACCATGATCAGTGCTCACTTACTACACCCAACAAAATTGATATTGCATTGTCATCGGACCTTCATAAGTGTGCAAAGTTTGAAATCAATCCGACGTTTTGAAGGGGGTGAATATCACGTTCAAAGATTCCGTTGCGTAGATACATACCAAGCTAATAAAAGCGTATTAAAAAGTAATTTGGGCAGTGGATATTTCGGAAACAGTACCTAAAACGTGCTTAGACAGGCTAACCATTCCTATTTCTAAATAATTTATGTTTAACATTGAATAACAGCCTACATTTCTAAAGGAAATTAACTAATAAAATAATTATTAATGTCAAGTATTTGTGATAGAACTTCTCGTAAGCGATGTTAATTACTTTCTCACTATACTATAGTGTAGAGAAAGTATAGTGATCGCAAAAAAAATCGATGTTGAGATTTTTGTGGAAATATCCGTTTTGGGACCCCCTGAGTCCAAAAAAGTGGTTTTTACAAAATGTCTGTCAGTATGTCTATATGTATGTCTGTATGTATGTCTGTCTGTATGTAGACAGAGCTAGAGAGAAAACTATTCGATCGATTTCAACCAAATTTGCACCAGACATGTCCAGTACGCCTGTATAGATGCACGAAAAAGGGTTTTGAACAATTTTGAAAAACAACCCCCTTTTTGGTCAAAAACCCAAAAAAAATCAGTTATTATTTTTTTATAAAAAAACGGCTCTAACGATTTTGATAAAATTTGGCTTATTTGTAGTCTTTAATGTGCCCTACCATATACAAAAACCCGTATCTTTCTAAAAATTATCGTTTAGCTAATAATAATAATAATAACTGATTTTTGGGGGTTTTTTGGCCATAAAGGGGGTTGTTTTTCAAAATTTTTCAAAACCTTTTTACGTGCATCTATAAAGACCTAATTGACGTGTTTGGTGCAAATTTGTTCGAAATCGATCGAATAGTTTTCTCTCTAGCTAATAATAATAATATTTATTAGTTAATCGCTTACTTTAATTAAAGTATACAAAGCTAGAGAGAAAACTATTCGATCGATTTCAACCAAATTTGCACCAGACATGTCCAGTACGCCTATATAGATGCACGAAAAAGGGTTTTGAACAATTTTGAAAAACAACCCCCTTTTTGGCCAAAAAAACCCCAAAAAATCAGTTATTATTTTTTTTATTAAAAAACGGCTCTAACGATTTTGATAAAATTTGGTTTATTTGTAGCCTTTAATGTGCCCTACCATATACAGAAACCCGCATCTTTCTAAAAATTCTCGTTTAGCTAATAATAATAATAATAATAATAATAACTGTTTTTGGGGGTTTTTTGGCCATAAAGCGGGTTGTTTAAAAAAAATTTCAAAACCATTTTACGTGCATCTATGAAGACCTAATTGACGTGTTTGGTGCAATTTTTTTCGTAATCGATCGAATAGTTTTCTCTCTAGATAATAATAATAATAATAATATTTATTAGTTAATCTCCAACTTTAATAAAAAACTCTCCTACCCCACCCTACAAGTCACAGTGAATCTGTTTAGTAATTTAAATGTATTTGTGAGAAAGTATGTGCCAGTTCCTGGTACCGTTTATTTTTATTTTGTTTAGTGCAAAAATTAATTTTTCAGAAAATGTCAAGCTCCAATTTTATTAAGAAAAGTCTAAACTATTCACCACAGAAAGTTTTTTTACAAAATTTAAAATTATTATTTAGAATGCCCCTAACAATATCGAAAATAAACAAGGAAAGAAATAAAAATAAAAAAAAAAATAGTTTACCTCTTTATAGAATTAATTAGTATAATTTCTGCCGACAAATAATTATGTTGCTAAAAATGTTTAACGACCATCTAAAAAGTTGTACTTGTCTCAAGAAATTTAGTTCGTTTGGATTTCACCTAAACATACATTTAAACTGTTTCGCTACGATCACTTTGGCAAAACACGTTTCATTATATGTGCATGGAAACGATGTTCTAACACATTATGTTATTAGCGAATTTCCATAGGAAAGATGAGCTATTGCAGTGGCCCTTATGGTGAGACCCAAGGTCGGGAGTAGCAAATGAGCACCGATCATGGTCCCCAGAACACGTTTTGGGGTGTCATTAAAATTCATATATATTTATGTATATATGTGTTCGCACTCTAGCGGTCGCATTTTAAGTCCGATTTGGTCCAAATTTGGTACACGTGTTGGTTGTGTAAGTGGCTCGGACGAGTTCGTTAGCCAAAAAAATCCAACAACCGGAAGTAAGTTTTTTGACCGGAAGTAACTATTTTTTGAGATTTTTACTAAGAGAATGAATTTTTTTTAGAGTTTTTTCTAAAAATATAAATGTAAGATGTTATTCTGCACATTTTGTTTTTTTACGCGACCTTATAGCTCGCTTGGTTCCCCCAAAATCGATCAAAACGTGAAATACCATAGAAGTACCCGGTTCAAAGAAAATGTGGTGGATTCTACCGTGGGGCTGGCGTGCGAAGCACGCAATGCTTTGTGTGTTGAAAATACCCCTAATACGAGGTTTGGCGTGCGAAGCACGCAATGCATTGTGTATTGAAGACAATCCCAATATGTGGAATGGCGTGCGAAGCACGCAATGCTTTGTGTATTGAAGACAATCCCAATATG
>JAGFPH010003105.1:89750-111388 GCA_018207615.1 Philaenus spumarius | reverse complement strand
CGGGAAGAACTTTTTTATAAGTTTAGGTTAGAAGAGTACTTGCAATAAAATACTTTTTTCAACTACTGTTTATTATTCACAGTAAATTTAACATTTTTACACTTTTACACATCATATACACTTTAGAAAAACCAAAAATTAACAATTTATTTCTAAATGTGAAATAAATTTTTACAGCATAACTTGGATACGATATTAGTTTTTATATATTACAATGAAAATTAGTAAAAACAAGTGTAGGTAGATGACAAGAAAGGAATTTTTAATTATATACATTAAACATATAGAAAACATCGAAAACCAAATTAATTGAAACGTTAGCTTGACAAAAAGAATACAGAATGTTCAAAAGTCCTTACCAATTAAAAACTTTAGCAAAACCATAAATTAACAATTTATTTCTAAATGTAAAATAAATTTTTACAGCATAACTTGGATACGATATTAGTTTTTATATATTACAATGAAAATTAGTAAAAACAGGTGTAGGTAGATGACAAGAAAGGCATTTTTAATTATATACATTAAACATGTAGAAAACTTCGAAAAAAAATTGAAGTATTAGCTTAACAAAAAGAATACAGAATGTTCATAAGTTCTTACCAATTAATAATTAACTTTCCTAGCTTTGATCTTAGCAAATTCTTTAATTGCTGAGTCGGTATCTATCTGGTTCAGAACGTCATTTTCTATTGCCATTAGTGATAAGCCAACCAAGCGCTCCTGCCAGATCGTAGACCTTAAATACGTCTTGATAAGTTTTAACTTTGAGAATGACCGTTCACAACTCGCTACAGAAACCGGCAGAGTTAGAAGAATCCTTAAACTTACAAAAACGTTAGGGAAAGTGCTTATTGGTTGTAATATAGCTTAAGGCTTCTGGTGGTGAACCTGAGTCGAACATCCGGGAAAAAACTTCAAGCTCTTTGAAGAGGTCATTGCCATCAATATCTTGCTCTTCTCCGTCACTAAGTATAGTTTGTAAATGTTGACATGCTGATCTCAACTTCGCACTTTCCCAGTCTTTTAGGGAACCAACTGCATACAAAAACTCAAACCCCTTGCTGTGTTTTTCCATTAGATCAAATCTTTCTTTCAAAGACGCTATTGCTGTATCTAAAGTAACAAAAAAGAAGTTAACTTCGAACGACGTCTTCTCGTCCTGTACAGGCTCATCATCCCGTTCATAGGAGAATAGTTTTTTTACTTTTCTTGGTCGTACTTTCACTTCTTTTTCAAACACAGTCTTAACCCCAACTTTTTCCGCTGCGCGCTTATATCGAGCATGAAGCCAACAGGCGCCGTGCTCCGTCGAGCGTCAGCTCACTACAAACTGCAACTGCAAATCAATGCCTTGAGTTGAAGTGCTGTACAACTATATATACGCATTTTTCAAGCGCTGTAAGTACAACCAGAATAAATACCTTTGGTGTGGTGTTTTGATACTTGAACTCTGACCGAAAAAACTAAATAAGTTGTTCACTTGTCAGTAAAACCAATTGAAAATGGTTCAGTTGTTTTCAATTTTGTCTTCTGAAAAAAAAAAAAAACATTGTGTCCCGTTGGCGCTACTTTTTTGTGGCGCCATATGCGGCCGCGTAGTTCGCGTATGGGTTAAACCGGCCCTGAACCAAGCGAGCTATAAGGTCGAGTAAAAAAAGAAAATGCGAAGAATACCATGTTACATTTATGTTTGTAGAAACAATTGTAAAACAAAATTATTCTAGTAGGAAAATCTTAAAAAATAGTTACTTCCGGTCAAACAACGTGTTTCCGATTGCTGGACTTTTGGCTAACGAACTCGTCCGAGCGACGTAGATAACCAACTACGTGTACCAAATTTGGACCAAATCGGCTTAAAATGCGGCCGATAGAGTATATATATATATATATATGATTTTTAATGACACCCCAAAACGTGTTCTGGGGGCCATGATCGGTACTCATGTGCTACTCCCGACCTTGGGTCTTACCATAAGGGCCACTGCAATAGCTCATTTTTCCTATGGAAGTTCTCTAATGAAGCCTATGCTATCCTAAAAACAAATTATAGACGGTGCATAATGTACATACTATATATTAATTGGTAACGATTTAAATTTTCTTCTCTTGATAGAAATCAATACCTTCGTACATTTAAAAAATGATAAACCTAAAAAGTAAAATCTTACATCTTAATTCTATAAGGATTTTTTGTGATCTCAGCCACGCTTTTATTTCTTGGCCTATTTTGATAATTGACATGTCAAACCAAAGGGATTTTTCTCAAGATGTTCATTTTTTCACCCTCAATCCCTATGGCTCTGCACCCTTGGGGTTCAAACTTCACATTTATATCTTACGGAAGAAATATTTTATTAAGTGTATGTCACATGTGTTTTAACTTAAGTAATTTCACTTAAAAAAACAGCTGTCTCAAGAAACTAAATATTCAAGCTAAACTTTACTGTCTCTGTGTTGTTTACATTTGAATTTTTTATGTTGCTTGTTTTCAGTTCTGAGGATTTAATGTTTTAATGTTGGTATATATTATAGTTCTGTATATTTAGTTAGATTATTAGTTAAAAAACAAAACGTCGCAAAGAAGAAGAAGACAACATGCACCATTTGTATGAAATTGGGATCGAATAAACTACAAAAGTTACACGAGGGTGGACCGTAGTTTAATTGTGTTTCTTAATTGAATTTAAATATACATTTATATACTAAAATCAAGTAATGACGAAGAATGTCGGTAACACTATTTGTTATTAATACCAGGTCAATCTGGCTTTCAGATTCAAACTCAGTTTAATTTCAGAATGGGAAACTTGAAAGCTGTTAAACAATTTACAATGAAACTGCTAAACAATAGCAGGTACTTAGCAACAAATGCACAAAATGTATAACATCGTAAAGATGGTATATATCAGGACACAGTTCCAGAAAAATACGCCTTCTGTTTACATGTTAATTTTAAAACTCCACCTATGTCCACTCGTCAGGTTTCATGTGAGCTGTCACCAGCGCGTGAGGGGAGGGACAAGGTTGTAGTTTGAGGCCGCGTGGGGACTGACAGAGACATTGTAGGGGAAACAGGAGCCTAGCAACACACGAAACAGATCGAGACGGCTGATTCCCCCACCACCTTATTGACGCCTAGACCCACTGCGCATCCAAACTCCACAGCTCACATGAAACCTTTCCACTTATATATTTAGCGTATTAAAACCTAAACATTAATTAATTATTTAGATATTGTATGTTCCTAAGTCAATACCATAATGAAGTATACAAAGGGCAGAATGGATATTATATTGAAGTAAAGTGTCATGTATTTTGCACTAAGTGTAAACACATTTTTAATAACATACCATATGCGCATTAGATAAAACATTTGCATCACATTAGATTAGTGAGCTAGTCAGTCGCCATACAGTCAGTTATTTTATATTATTTCTATATGTGAGTCACATACAGGATGTTAGCATTATTATTAAGTCCACAACAGTCTACAAGATATTATGAATGAGGAAACAGTTTTCTCTAAAATATAATTAAGTACGCACTGTTGTTAAATTTAAAAAAAATGTAATTGTGTGCTTAAGACCACACGGGAGAAGTGTAAACTTTTTTAACTAACACAACTTACGAAATGAGGAAGCACAATGACCATTACTAATCAAACTATACATCGTATTAACATTAACAGATTAAGCCTGTGACGTAGGACAATCTGATACACTTATATACCCAACTCAAATATACTAAATTAGCAAAGCGATTATGGCCTAACCGGCTAAGGCGTATGTTGATGGACTCTGGTGGTTCGAATCTCTTCAAGACCAAAACTTTTTGAAACAGATGGAATAGAGCGTTTCACTTTAATAGCGTTTCACATTAGGAGCGTTTCACAAAATGCATGGTGAAACGCGTGACGGTTTAATAATCTGATTCACTCCCAGCAACAAGAAATCTATATACTCTGCTATATAAACATGTATACACATTTTTTGGTCGTGGTGCGCCTGTAGAAATTATATTTCAAAAATGGAATGAACTCTGATTTGTGAGAAAACCGTCGCTGAAGTAAGCTGCAAATACATTGTCGAAATCACAATTTTATGATAAGCTAGTAAGCTAAGAGTCAAGGTGGATAATGCATGTGTTTAAACCTAAGATTGGATGTTTTTAGGTCAGGTTGGTAAACTGCTTCGAATTTATTTTCAGCTTTACATAAACTGTTACGATATGTGAAAAGTCCGATAACATTACAAATTATAGCTTGCCTGGAGCTTCAAGAGCCCCAGAGCATTAAGCTACCCTCGCACCCCGACGCGCACACACCAACACACCCGCAGCTCGCTCTACCTGCTGTACTTGTTGTTTCGATGACTCACATACTAGGCCTTGGTCTGCAAAACTGCAATTTTTGTATTTTATTTTAATATGTTTGTAATTTTTGAATTCTGAATTTTATTTAATATAAATAGAGTCCAAACACGAAATGACTACGACATTCCTTACTGTAATCTTAGGAAGGGGTCAAATGATCAACTCGACTTTGTAATATCAGTTTCTTAGACTTTATTTTAATAAACACTTATTAATAAAGTAAATAAATGAACAATATATATACGGTATATGACAATAATTGTTAAAGTCAGGGCAATTCAATCAAAAATCGACAAAAACTTCTGACCAATCAAATCAAAAACTAAAACGATAACCGAACTGTTATCTAATACCGGTAACGAAAATGATATTTGCATTTAATATTTTACAATATTAATAATAATAACAATCTATTATTATTTCGTATACACACATATATGTTATATACATGTTTACATTATACACGTTAAAATAGACCTGGGCTGGAAATAGACGGAATTGCATTATGATACCTTGTGACTTCCTCTACTTGATGCACATACAGTACGATTTTTTTAACCGTGCCCTCGGCTCGGCTAGCGCACGGTGGGCTAGCGGTGCAGCGGGGAGGGATTGTAAAGGCAGTTCCACCAACTTCGATTAAACAAAACTGATTGAATAATTATTCGAATAAAATTATTGAAATAAAAACTACTTGAATGAGTCGTATCTTGTTCGAATAATACTGTGGTGTGGTTAAGGTAAATGCCAGACACCAAGTAGGCCTACTTCCCCCCAGGCAGGAAGTTTTCCCCGGAATCTAACTCCAGACATCCGTACCAAGCAAACCGTAAGTCAAACGAAAAAATGTTTCAAATAAAATATTTAATTTGGACCTTTATCTAAAACTTTCTCGCGAACACTTTGTCTCTGACCAACAAACAAAAAACTTTTCAGCAGTGTGAAAATGT
This sequence comes from Philaenus spumarius, assembly GCA_018207615.1. NCBI lineage: Eukaryota > Metazoa > Arthropoda > Insecta > Hemiptera > Aphrophoridae > Philaenus > Philaenus spumarius. Next base: position 106,064 of record JAGFPH010003105.1, on the reverse strand, counting down.
TATGTCATTATTAAAGTACATTGTTGTAATATTGATTTTTAAAATATGAAATAGGTTTTGTAATGGATTTTCTTTTACTGTACATCATACGAATCGTATGGTTCTTATCTGCGTATCCGTGAAAGTTTCATAATTTTACATCGCTTCTAAGTGTATTAAATGTCAGTGTTATTGAAGCTCGGTTTTCGCTGTTTCACGCCGCTAGGCTTAGTTTTCGTCGAGTAGACAGAGCGATTTCTAATGTTATCATTCAGGTTAGTACAATTTGGCCGAGGGCACGGTTAAAAAAATCGTACTGTACTTTCCTAGTGAAATATCACACAGTAGTAATTTAAAAAGTGTTTCTGTAAAATGTGTTTCATGTGGGTACCGGGGTAATTACGACATGCAAATGGGGTAATGAAGACAGTGGTGAAACAGGCAAAGTAATTAGTTTTAACATTAAACATAAATACATTTTAATCGTTTAATGTTTACAAAGTTATTACATAATATATGACAACGTACTATAGAGCACCCTATTTGCGAGATTTTTTTTTTTAACACTTTTGCTCTATAATAGCTGCAGAATAAGTTAATATCACCTACGGGCAGAAATAGGGTGATATAACTGGTTGTCTAATATTTAGCTGTCTAAATATTTCGACCAAAAAATTACTCAAAATTAACCTTCCAATAATCGTAATTAAGCTCAGTTTAGAACACAAGAAATTAATTTTACTTATTATCCACCTCAAGGTAATGAGAACAGTGGAGCTGACCTTGTAAATAACTTTATTTGTGCTTTGAAAATTTTGATAATGCAACACTTTGATTAAGATTAAAACACTAGGAACTATGGTAATGGAATATGCAAACAATAGGTATGTGAAAACTAAAACTTGTTTATACTGTAAAATAACAATTAACAATTTATTCAAAACTAAAAAACATAAATCAAAATATTCTCTCTTTGTTGGTATCTTCCCACACTGAAAAAACTCTAACCGTACTGCAAAGTTAAAATTAATGTTTACAGTTTTTCTGTCATGGTAACATTTATAATGTCATAATTACTTTAGAGCTTGAAATATTTGCATTGCTATAAGGATTTTTTAATGTTGAGTTTTACTGTAAACTCTAATGTAGTCTAATGTCATAGTTAATTTAATATACGTAAAGGCGATGATTGCTGTCACTAAATTAGTTAATGTAACTATAACGTAAATCTAACGTAATATACATCTAAAAAACGGAATGAAAACAATATCTTAATATGTTCACAATGTTAGCTTACTTAAAGGCATAAAGGCGGTTATTTATACAGTGAACTGGATTACATCCGCTCTACATCCTTTAGGCGGTAGCCTTTTCCTGTTTTAGAGTTACCCTGTCCACAATTACAATTTCTCACGTTTTTACGAAATTCGAATTCAGTTTCTCTTCAGTACTCGGTAGACTAACAAGTAACAACAAATACCACATCAAACAGCTATAACTAAAGTGCTTCGTTGTCGATCTTCTTGTTTTTTCAACATACATGGATGATGATGTACAATCTTTGTTGACGTAATGGGGATTTCAAAATTATATTACAATTTTTAAAGGTAAGTTCAGGTATATACATAAGTTAATACAGTATTATAATTAGATGCAGTAATTTTAAAAACTACCATAATAAATACGGTATATATTCAATGTTAAAATTTCATTACAGGTAATGGGAGGTTGCCTGAAGTTATACATAACTTTGTCATACTTTTTTTAAAGATATATAACTAATTTATTTTCTATATATTTTAAATTATTGTTTTAATAATCATTCTGGTAAATATTTAAAATTCATTTTAGTAATCTATTTACACATAATTAGTAGGTCCTATATTATCAAATAATATACTTTCATTTCAGAAAATGAAATAGATATACTTGCCCTATCCAATATGGAGGAAATCCATGTAAAGGAACTTATTGTTTAGTACATACCTTCCATTTAACTGATTTAACATTACTACGTACAACTACACACAATTCATTCATATTATATCTTTTCAAGTAAAAATATAAGGCTCAAAGAAAGAAAATTAACAACCTAGCATAATTGTACGTCAGGCATTTCGCTAAAATATTTATTAATAACAACTACATCTTACAACAAATTAAGGATTTGCTAAACAATTATTTTAAAAGATTCAGTTTGGTTGTTTAGCTGTTTAAAAATGTGTGAATGAATATTTAATATGTAGGAGTGGTTTTTAAGAAGTACTTTTCCATTAAAGCCTCAGTTAGACTGTCAATGACATCAGTCAATTAACATGACTTGTTTTAGGAATTTTTACATTTGAAATGACAGAGCCTTATTTTATTATTTTGTAAATATTTGTATGTTATCCAAAAACCTAACAATAGCATATACAAATATTTGAATAATGAATTTTGATTACTTTGATCAGAACTGATTATTTTGATATTTGAAATAATTTATGTATTTAAAATAAATTACGATGTTTACGAGTATTGATCAACCCTTGTTAACGAATTATTAAAACTAAGAATGTTTTTTATTAACAAAAAAGCTACTTCAAACTAGCTTAACTACTCAAGATAATAAATATCCATCTTCAGTGGGAAATGTCGCAGTAATTAATTAAATTAAAAGTAATGAACTCATTATCAAATACGGTAACTTTAAACATATAATTTAGGTTAACATTTTAAAAAGTTGTAATTTAAAGCTTGAATTCTTTATTTTAAGATACAGTAAAAACGTTATGTCCTTAACTATGTAGATAACTACATACATTAAACTATGTATATTATATAATATATTTTATAGTTGTCTTACACTTAATTTTTATTTTTTCCAGAACTCTTACTATAGCTCCTCTAACTGAAGGACCTCGACAGTTAGTATGCAGGGGAAAGCTTGTCGACAAATTTCGAAATAAAATATCGGAGTTAAGAAAAGCTGTTTCTGTTGTGACAAAAATAACTATTGTTACAATAAACATACTATATAGTAATTACAATCTTAACTAGTGTTAGAACTGTATTAGTATGAAGTTCACCACTACATCAACTAACCTTGCAAGGATGTTAGTTATACTGAAACACACAGAGCAATTATTCTTATGATTACAATAACTAATATGAGTGTAATATTTTGTAGATGTATTACCTAATTTTATTATTTTTGTGACAATAACTACTAATTTACCAGTAAAGGAACACTACAATATTAAACACTCTACCTAATGTTATAACTACATTAATTTATATTCAATACTACATTAACTAGCCTTGCGACATAGTTAGTAGTGCCTTAATGTCATAGAAACATTAGGCTTACTGTTGAACTTACATTTGCTGCTAAGTTAATAACATTGCTATAATATCAAGAGATCGACAGTAGCTTACTTTAACAGTAAAGTTAACTACACCCTGCTGACCCGTAAACAAATATTTCTTTTACCGCAACATTAATTGTGTTGCTGCAAGGATAGAGTTTTTTCAGTGCAACGAATACAATTTTTACACAATTTAATTTAATCTTAATTCTTCTTAATTAATTAATAAAAACAGAACAAATTTACTATTTTAATTGATTTTAATTATTTTATTTAATTATCTTTATTTTATTTTATTTTATTCGTTTATGAAATTTAATAATTATTCAATTTATTTTATTACTTGAATTTAATTTATTTTAATATAATTAATTACGACTTTTATTGTAAACTTTACACCGAGAAAACAATCTATTTATAATCCTACCTAATCCAGTATATTTACTAAATTTAATTTAATCTAATCAGGCAAATTTATAGGGGACAGTATCATAAATACGTTTTTCACAGACCTTTTAGCGACGCTTAAGTTGGCCGTCTTTAACGGTGCTGATGTTGTTTGGATGCTGCAGGTTGGCTAGCAGGGTTGAGTTGTTCTCATTCCTGAAGTCTATTGCAGTTGTACAGCGTGCCGTGATCTTGTAGTCGTGTTGATTTTAAACGTGTACTTGGCTGAATTACAGGTGATTGATGGTGTCCGGGATTCGCTCGTTCCGTTCCAGCGTTGTTAACAATTCATGACCTATCGGCTCGCCAGTCTAGTTTCTGAAGTTAAAATAATGAAGTCGATTTACTACATAATTGAAGTCCTCGTAGTTTCAATATTATTTGACTAATATTGATCAATGATGAACATCGCAACTTCTCTAACTAGTGAACTGTATTAACATTTAGTAAATACTGATAATTTAGAACTGATATTAATTTTTCATTTATGTTAAACGTAGTAAAACTTTCTAAGTCCAATTTATCTAAGAGAGTAAAAATTGAAGAGTCCAGCGTGACGAGTACTGCCTTAAGAGTATTAAGAATTCGTAAGAGTTTTATAATAATGAGTCCCCAGGACATCGTGTCCCGCGCTTATATAGTGTCCATTTCCACTAGATCTGTTACCAACCTTAAGTATCATACTCTACGTTTTTCTTGTTCTTTAATTTTGATTTTCCCGGGGTTTTTCTTCTCCAGATAGTTTCCTTTAATTTTCCATAAATTATCCAGGTTATTTTTATTATTCTATTGTACTTTTTATCTACTTTATTCTATTGTTTTAGTTAATGAACTTCACTATTAGGTGGGCATTACCATATCTCGTTTCTGATTGGCCGTTAATTAATCGCGCAATCTAGACTGTTATCGCTGTAAAATCACACTTTGGTCTCCTTCTTTTGTCTTTAACTCCTCGCGGTGTCGTTTGTTTTTCCCGCGAGTGAGCTTTTCTGGTGAGTGAGCTTTTTTCTCGCGCGAGGCCCGCACGTGCTTTTCTCGTTACGTTTTCCGGGAAAGTTTTCCAGTGTTTCCAATTCTCGATTTCATTTTTTTCTATTCTGTAGTCCTTTGTGAATTTGTGTACTAGTCGCCATTTTGTTAATTTTCCTTTGTTTTTCTTGGAGTTATGGGACTTATAAAAGTTAAGATTTTTCTGTTTTTTTATTTAACTAATTTCTCGAAATTTATTTGGTATACTTCGTTTTACATACATTATTATACTCTACTACTTTAACTTTAATTACTATAATCTTTGAAACTTTTATTGTCTTATTTAAACAAACAAACCCTTTTTCCTATAATAATATTTAAACTTTTCTTAGATTTTCCAAGAAACTTTCCTTTTAAAAATACTTGTTATGATTAAATTTTACTTAACTCTATTCTTTTTATAATTAAATGACAATTAAACTTGACGATTTTACCTAACTTATATAATATTGAAAATTTGTTGTTCACTTATTCCACTTTTCTTTTATGCCTATTCTTTATTAAACCAAAAACACCTTTCTTTCTGGTTTTTTGAAAAATTTGAAATTTTCTCTTAACTTTAAACTTGAATTACGTAAGCATTATTTCATATTAAGATTTGGGAATTGCATGGCTGACACACCCGTGTTTAGCGTAATGTGTTTCCTTTAGAAAAACCCAAATACATAATATTCCTGGATCCTGGTATTCCCCAAGAAATCATTAATTGGAGGCCAAGTTCTTTTTGCATTTCTGGACAAGTCAGGGTTCAACCGTCAACCCCGCTCGCCCCAACTTGTTGAAGGTTGCACGGCATACGATCAAGATTCCATGTTGGCCTAGAAATATAGCTTTTTACAAAATTTGTGTAAAAATTTGAATTTCCGGAATTACACGGGTCCTGCCCATTGTAATATAGAAGCAATCACAAATAAAAATTAACTAAAAAATTTATTACCTGAAAATTAAATTTGGAATATTAATAATAGCTTTATATAATATTAAACTTTAAAACAGTTAGAATTTTTTTCGAAACTTTCTTTAATGAAAATGACAGACATAATTTTATTTTATGGAGTTAAGTTAGGTGGATTTTACAAGGTTAATACTATTAAAGGATAGTAAAAAACACAAAATTTAAAGTATTCAATGATAATTTAGCCTAATCATAACATAAATAACAATCTAACTAAATATTTACAAGTCTAGGTCATTTGATAAAAGTCACATTTATAATTATCTGGGGAATCGTATCCACTACATTCAGCGTGAGCCCACTTCCCCACAAATTACGCATCGGTACCAGAGTTCGTTAGTGCCGAATTCTTCTGCTCCCGATACAGCTTTGTAAACGGACTCTGAGCGAGCAATCGAGCAGTATTATTCCATTCTTTCATTTTTTCTCTCCATCTCACTTTTTCTTTCCTTTGACCTCTTCCAACGCTTCAGAGTTGCGCACAACCCGAAACAACTGCCATGGGAACCGGGGCCTGACCCTCACTATATGACTTTAAGTCGTCATCTCAAAATATTTCAAAACCTTACGTTTTATCCCCGACTCCTCGGAGTTCCCAGCACAAAATTAAAGTCTGCGTCCCCAAAAACCACCGAGAGGAAGTTTTCAAGTCTCTGTCGCAACTTCAAAAATTTCCCTCCGTTGCTCCCCCCCCCCCCTTGCACCGGTGGCATTTAGCATGGTCAGAAATGAAATCAGTGTCCCCGAGTACCGATTTTCGCGGATTTTCATAAATTTTTGAAGGTTTTAAAAAAATTATGCACCCGCGATGCATTTCCGCTTTCTTCTGAAACTGGTCGTATTTTTCTGAACACGATAACGAAAACTGCATCTAAATCGGAGCTGTAGGCAAAAATTTATGTATTCGGGTCGAAGCCCGTAATAGTTTGCCTGGTCAGGCTCACATTTTATAGATGCTACAGGCGAGGGCTGTGTATTGTTTCCCTTTACGTCTTTTATTAGTTATAATGCCTGAAAATAAGGATCAAACATCAAGGTCATACAGGTTAGTGCATCTGCTAGAAGCATATCCAGTAGTTTTCAACTAAAGATATAGGCTAGTTATGTCATTTTATTGATGGGTTAACAAAAAAAAGAGAATTTCAAAGAACATAATGAAATTAATGAGGTTGCTTATTCAGTAATGACGAAAGAACTAAATCAAGTATGTGTTTGTGGTGCATTAATATGTACAATACACTATACAAACATCAGGTTTAGACATAGTCTTTATTTTTAAATTTTACTTTGACAATACAAATAATTAATAACGTGTAACTAAAATGTAGTTCTACCGTTGGACAAGTGTTAAAACCAAATATTGATTAACATATGATAAACCTTGTTTGTATTAGGGCCATGAATTTACTCATATACATTTAAATAAATTTGACTCATTTTGTATTCAATCGGCATTTGCATTCAGGAACACGTAAAACATTACGATGTCTCACAAAAACTGTCTGTAAGGAATGAATAAATGTATCATAGTATGGACTCGATCTACTATATATTCATCACATCAATCAAACAAGGCTTAAGTTGGATTCGTTTGATTTTAGTTACTCCAAATTATTTTATATTTTAGCTTAAAGGTAAAATCATATGTATTTAGGTATAATGTTAAGACGCCGTATTTAAAATTGAAATATAATTTAAATGAGTAATATGAATAAATTCAGAATTGGTTTCAAGGCCGTAGCCAGGAGAGGGGGGGGGGGGGTTAGGGGTCAACCCCTCCCGAAATGCCGAAATGTAGTAGTAAAAATTAATGTACTAGGAATAAAAAGTGCAAATCTCTATATATAAAAGAAGATGTCCTGACTGACTGACTGACTGATTCATAATCAACGTACAGCCAAAATTATGATAGCTATAGACTTGAAACTTTCAAGGAACGTTAATAACACTATGTAGAGGCGCACTAAGAAAGGATTTTGCAAAATATTGACTTTAAGGGTTGAAAATGATTAAAATACTGGAGTTCACTCATATCCCTATAACAGATAAAACAGCTGATTCAAATCAAATACTTAGTAAATTAGTAACACAATTCTAGGAGTGGCCTATTTATAGTGAACCAACACATGGTTTGTTGAATACTTTTTATATCTATTACCATAGCAACCAACTAACATAATATTATTATTTTAATGATTTAAATTTACAAATTATGAAATTTTAATTTTTGATACAATTATTTGAAAATAAAAAAATCACTTGAAAAAAATACCCTACAACTGCTAATTTTGTTTTAATTATTTTGCACAACCAACTACTAATTTTAGGTAAGGTTAACAAAATTAATATATGATTAACACTTTTTAATAAATACTGTACTTTACTGAGTAAAAATTTATTTATAATCTTAAATAACTTCGACTTTTTTAAACTTGAAATTTTGACTTTTTTTTAAACTCAAAAGAATTTTAAATTTAAAATTAATTATATCTAAATTAATGTTAGGAATTAAAATTATATATAAACAATATGCACTGGGTATAATTAGCATTTCCTAATTTCAATAATACTATTAAGATTGCGGGCGAAGCCGCGACGGGTAATGCTAGTTAAATTATAAAACAGACAACACAACAGACGATCCAGCAACATATTTTACATCATTGTGCATTGCATGCTGATATTTAGATTTACTTGATTAAACTACATCGTACAATACACATGGATGCAGTAGGGTACGTTACAGCCTTACTCTTTTTTGAGCTTGATCTGATCTATTAAATAAGAAATCTATGAAGGTTCAACAAAAATACTTTACTCTAACAAAACATGGAATGCATAGTGTATTTAAAATACTTCTAATACGGGGGTTGGCGAGCAAAGCATGCAATGCTCGGTGTATTGAAAATTTCCTCTTGGGGGTTTTGGGCGTCGCTGATTTCAATTCTGACTATGAGAGACGCCCCCTATGCGCTGGGGACTCCGAGGAGTCGGGGCAGATTAGGGATATAAAACGTAAGGTTTTGAAATATTTTGATATAACGACTTTAAGACATAGTGATGATCAGACCGGTTCCCATGGCAGTTGTTTCGGGTTGTTTCTGAAGTGTTGGAAGGGGTCACAGGAAAGACCAAGAGAAATAGAGAGAAAAAATTAAAGTATGGAATAATACTGCTCGCTTGCTCACTCAGAGCCCGTTATAAAGCTGTATCGAGAGTAGAAGAAAATACAAATTTCTCTCCATTGCCCCCCCAGAGCACCTTCGCATAGTCAGAATTGAAATCAGCGCCCCCAAAAACCACAAAGAGGAAATTTTCAAATCCATCGCAACTTCACAAATGTTCCTCCTAGAGCACCCCATTTCACATGGTCAGAAATGAGGTCAGCGCCTCCAAAAACCTCCCGAGTACCAATTTTCAAGAAGGTTTCAAGAAAATTGTGCACTTTTTGATGCACTTTATGCACCCGCGATGCATTTCCGCTTTCTCCCGAAACTTTTCATATGTAGACTTTTTCTTGGTATTTTTCTGAACAAGATGCAGAAAACTGTATCCAAATGCGACCGTCAGCAAATTTTTTTTTTTTTTTTTCAGTACTTTGCCGGGAAACTCTATACCCCAAACCGTAGAGCGGGCGTATTGACAATTTTATAGAAAACAAATCGACTATTCAGCCCTAAATGTAGCCTAACTTAATTAAAAGTATATAATATCATTTTAGTTAAACCGTTGAATAACTCACACCCCCTAAATCCTAAATCAACCCGAAAACCAGAAATTGCTTCTTAATGAGATAAATCAATTTTATTATAAAATAATTACATAAGAACATAAATCGGTTAGGAAGGTATTGCGTTACTTTTATAAATGGACCACCTTATTTTTTAACTATTGTAGTTACAAGTAGAACATTTATATCAAAGACCACGAAAGAATACCGTTGAGGGACGGGCTTGTGTACACCGAGACCTTGAACGCTCCAATCGCCTTAGTGCGACGTTGTCACGTTCTTCCCACGCTTCTAACTGAATGCGGCTGACTCAACGCATTTATAATTCTTTAAACTGTGCGATCAAGCCTCGAACGGTAAATACCAGGAGTGTTGGAGGCTAGTAGATATGGCAACGCTGCGCTCCCATCCTATTGGCCGCCACGCAACGGTATTCTTTAGTGGGCTTTGATATAAACCTTTGTTTTTCCTTGAACGGAAAGAAACAGCGATGTTGACTCAGTCTAAATAAGTTTATTTACCTTAAACCAACACTACACCTCGCGAAAACTATTTCGAGCAAGTTAAAAGAAACTAAAGAGAAGCGAAAGTATGCTGTATTCCGTCACGGTTAAACAAATCACAAGAATAAATAATCATCTTTGTTAGACATGAGAAAGTTGTTTGACGGCGCGTTTTACTTTGATCAGTTCTCTCCCTCGGGTTAGATACAATTTGTACATTTTTTGGAACACAATAATTGTATTGGTTACTTTATTCTATCGTCTAAAATTTTTAAATGTATCATAATTAGTGTAAGAAAAAAACATAGATAAACATTGTTATAGTCCTATAAACCTTTATGGGTTCTCTTCAACAATAAATTATTTTATTATAATAGTAAGCCTCCGTGAAAAATCCCAGGCAGATTAATTAGAGACAAATCATAATTACATCTTTTAATAAAAATACTATTTTAAAACAATTTACTTTATATAGGCCTACCTAATTATGCTAACGGGGATTCTTAACTCTGTAAGTGTGTAATATTAAAAGGTTTATAAAACTGTAGGCCTATTTGTTAAAACTTTGTATTTATATACGTTACTAGCTGAATACCCGTGCTTCGCTACAGGGAATTTGTTTTTTGCATCACTACGATTCATAATTAATTGTCATATTTTATTATGAGCTAGTGGAATCAGCTCAGAATGTGCTCGAAACATTATGCAAATAACTTATAATTTTAGCTCATAATAACATTAAAATATTTTGTTTCTAGAGTAATTCTGGGTATTGTTGACAACTACGAAAAAATAATTTTTTCCTTTTTTGGTCAATATCTCTGTTATCCTTTGAGCTACAGGCAAAATGAAAAAACCATTGTGTTTCTCATTAAAAAAGAAAACTTTTTTGTCTCTTGTTATTTTTTGTAAAGTTAGCGGTTTTTGAGATATTTCACATTAAAAATTTTAAACGGCCACCATTTTGAAAATATTTAAAATAATGTTCTACTTTTGCGTACAGTGATAAAAGGTTAGGCAAAAAATAGGTATACAAAGTTTGAGCTTAATATCTTTTCTACTTCCGAAAATATTATGTATTTTCTAAAAAACACGTACAGACAGACAGACGAAAAAATAAGCACCGTATACCCATATTTATATTGTGAAATATGTTTGTCTGGATCCCAGGAACATACCCAGAAAAGGGGTCCAGAGAGTTTGGGGATACCCTTTGTAGATTGTATATTTAGAAAGATAAAAAAAATACTATCTTTTAAATGCTTTTTATTTCATATTGATAGATCAAATGATGAAGTTATTAATATTATAGTGAAAAAATTAACAATGGTATATGTTTATATGTTATACGAAGATATACGAATGTTTCCAAAGTCAAACGAATAGGTATCGCTTCTTTAAATTTGTATAAACGAATATATTGATGATACAAAGTTGTATTATTCAGTTCATAAATTCAAAGCAAATATTATAAGGTATTGTAGCATACATAACAGGTACTATAAGTCAAATTTAAAAAATATAAACTTAACAAGAAATTATAATGATTGAAGTTGTAAACAAAACCTCAAAGTATAATCTGAACTGGGTTTGTTTAAGTATTACAGATGATGGGTGGTATCAGCTGTTATATTATATGTTACTCACGTACGTACGTGACACGTATGTACGTACGGACGAACACTCGCTTTTATAGGAGTTCATAATATATTGATGATTTCCAAAAATTTTCGCTTTCCCCTAAACTTTGTAATTTGATATCTTAAAATATATTTACAAAAAAATTTAAATTTTGAAATAACTTTACTTTATGGACTAGAATAATTGTTAAAAATTTCATGAAGATCCGAAGGGGTCAGGTTGAAAAACATACTTTAAGTGTTTATTTCATACGGACTGACCCAAATGATAACCAAAAGGTTACATTGTACTTTAAAAATAACTGGGAAAATGTTCAACTCTTTAGATGTAGCTGTTATATAAAATTTTGTGTAGACAAAAGTTAAAAAATAAACTTTCAGGTAAAAGCTGTTTAAATTTTAGTTTGGTTTGAATCAAATAAAATTCACCTCAGCTGTATTTTTACATCTGTATTACTTGTACCTAATCACATATATACAAACTTTGTTAAAGCAATCTAGATATGATGATATGATAAAGTTATTATAAGGGTGTCTTTTTTAAAGGGGCCATTCAATGGTATCTTGTAAACTATAAATCTGACAGCAAACTTTAAACGGGGAACCTTTCCTTGTTTTCTTAAGAAATTAAAAAATTTTTAGTTAAAATATTTGTACATTTCCTCCATTTTGGCGTTCAACTTCCAAATTTCTTATAGATATAGATATTTTATCCAAATCATAAAATATAGACTGTTCCATAAGAATTTTTCACTTTGACCACCATATTGGAATATAACGGCCATTTGCAAATATTTCAACTAAATATTGTTTAACTTCTCAAAAACAAGAAAAGGTTCCCCAGATTTATGGTTTACAGGTTACCAATGGAGCTGTATATTTAATATAACACAAACATACAAGCTTTACTGTAAATTTACAAATAGTTAGGGTGCTCACAATCATGTCAGAAACATACTAAAAGAACAAATCTGAAATTTTTACATTTAAGGCCATTCTAAACAGAGAATCCCCTTAACCCGTTTACACACTCGTGACATTATATTGAGTTGTTGCACCAACGATAGTTATTCACAAGGATAAGTCTCACAACTTTCGCTTTCGACGAACCAGCCGTTTAATGTATTTTAGTTCAACGGAGAAAATATGAAAACCGTTGTATCGTTTCTAGTCCTGTGCCTCACAAAGTAAAGTGTATTACAGCACGTAGCTTCAGAAGAATATATACACATCGAGACAGTTCTTCTACCAATTAAACTTACACAGCTGAAGTACGTCTCGTGGACGTGTTCTTAATCTTGACAGAGTTAAGTAAACTTATTAGTTTTTCTTCCTTTCCTAAGTGCGACAATCTATCTTAAACTATTGTACCTCAAATGATCTCATTAAAATAATAGTGCCGTTGTATACTGAAATAAAACAGATGTTTTTACTTAGTATAAATAATTTAATCGCGCAGCTGAGCAGCTGACTTGAGTTGAGCGAATTTACAAAATTAAGTTTATTCCATGTTTTAGGGTTCCAACTAACTATTTGAGAAATTGGTCAAACTACGAAGACGCAGAAAAGCTGCCTGGGTGTGGTATACTAGAGAAGATCTGGCATGAGCCGTGGCCTCAAGATGCGCAGTAGACTCCGGAGTTGATTCGAGTGGTGGGGGATCAGAGAGGCTCGTTCTTTGCCGCGCTCTGAACATAATAAGCCATTGTCTATAAGCCATTGTAAGGGTTTCCAATAAATATATTGTCTGTGCGTGGTGTCCCTTCCCCTCCAGCGGACGGCGTCCCCACTTGCCTAAATTCTTCACTCCCGCCAACGCATCTTGGAACTCATGGTATATCTGACGAATTACAGAATTAGTTTGCACCTAAGCCTCCACCACCAGCTCACGTGATGATTCGTTCCAATCTCATGCTGAAATACCCGCTTTGCTAGTTGCGGCCTTAGATTATGGACTGCTTCGTTTCGTTTATGGTGCTTTTATGGTATTTACGTTTTGATCGATTTTGGGGGAACCAGACAGGTTTTAAGATCTTGTAAAACAACAAAATGCGTTGGATAATCTCCTATATATATTTGCTTAGATAAAACTCAAAATAATCTTTAAAAAAATACTTCCGGTCAACAAATGAGCTCCTGTTGTTGGATTTTTTGGCTAACGAATTCGTCTAGTTCGACTTACCAAATTCGGACCAAATCGGACTTAAATCGACCCGTTGTAGTGCGAACGCTTATACTATACATACAGAGTTTTCCTAAAAACCTTAGCAGGGTATACTGAATCGGATTGTATTCATTGAAATAAATTTAGAAAAACGTTCAGTAACTTTTTTTTCGAATTCGACTTATAGTTTAGTCGCAATTCGCCATTTGTTTTTTTTTTTTACAAAAACTCACTGTAACTCCAGAAATAGGTGAACTATCGAGTTCAAATTTGGAATAAACATTTTCTATGTTACGATTTATAAGCGAATGAAGGATAATAGTTAAGAGTGATAATTGGTTTGCTGAACCCGTAATCCTATACCAACACAACAATATTGTATGTGCATTTGCTGTTATTATCTTTAACTTAGCTATTATCCTTCGTCCGATTGTTTTCACAGTTATAAAATCCGATAAGAAATCAAAAGAGCTACAAAAAAGATATCTTGAAAGTTTTTGTTAAAATGTACGGTTTTCAGTAATTTAGGTTTGAAATTTTCAAACGCATTTTTTTATATCATCGCTTATTTGTCTTGAGACAGATCATTGTTAGTTTAAACTTCATGCCAAGTTGGAACTCAATCAGTCAAACATTTCTCTACAACAATAATAATAATAATAATAACATATGCTTTATTGATTTATTTTACAGAATTATAACGTTTCTTTTCTAACATATAGTCTAGCATTGCTTCGGCCGTCTGCTAGGTTGGCATCAATACACACATAAATACAAGTTTGATTAGAAATGAGTACAGATATTAAATTCCCAATAACAATAAAGCTCAGCGATCGCAACCTAAAAGTATTATCAAAAGTTAAATTCTTTTATCAATGCCCATCTATAATGCCATGCTTGTTCAAGATATTTACATAATACTCCCCAATCCTTACCATCCTTATCACATTTCTCTACAATAAACTTAATTTTATTAAAGTTATGCGAAACAGATTTTCAGCCTAACCTAACCTATTGTTTAGTCAAATATTGTTTTTCCTAATTGTACTCTAGTTTAAACTTTTTTAAATGTACATTTGTTTTTTACTTGTAAAGATAAGAATAAGAAATACAAATTAAATTGTGTAAAGTATAATACAAACTAAAACAGGGAAATGATAAGAATAATCATCCTGAGACCGCAAGGCTATACTTTGATTAAATATGGATTCAAATGGAAACAAAAAAAAGCGATACGTTTTGTTTATGACTATGACGCATCTGTAGAAGCAAATGATTTACACTAATATTCCTGTGGTTTATTCTTCGCACATGGTACATCGCAATATGCGAGCACTTGGAATTTCAATAACGTGACAATAAATGAACAAATCAAATTTAGTTCGTATAGAATTCATAAATATCGAGGATGGTAACGTAATAAAATATAACATTGATTTTGGAAAAGTTTGTTAGGCTATAATAAAATGTTTCTAAACTTAATGCTAGAACTACAAATGTAGTTTAGTGTATTTTGAGGATTTGTATGCTGTATTTGTTTACTATTGTAAATATTGTCGAATTTAAAAGTAAACGACGTAACTGTGTAATTCTGATAAGACTACATCAACACCTTGTTCGGGTTAAAGAAAACGAATTGAAACATGCTTGAAAATATATTATATTGGATTGAAACTTTAATTAAAGTCACATAAAAATATTCCTTATCTAAAAGCGTTTACTATACTAATCAGGGCACTCCAATATCTTTTGTGAGAGGATTGAGCTAGTCATTGACCAGGAGTTATGTTTTATGCATACTATTGGCTGAAAAATAATTAAATTTTTAGGTTTCAAAAAATAGATTTGTAGAAAATACTAGGAGAAACCTCAGCGTGCCCCGCACTCGAACCCCGTTGGAACCTTCTATACACATAATCCTGTTATTTTTTTCTTATAATAAAGGTGTAAGATTAATAATAACTCCAAAGCTTGGCTTACAGTTATAATAAAGGTTAAAAGAATCAGTAAGGCTCAGGTCTACACTTGAATAAAAACCTAACCTAAAATTAGAATAATAGCTTCAAAGTTTGAAAACAGCTGTTAATGGTAAGATTGGAAGAAACAGCTGTTTTATCTGTTATTTTATTCAATTGGTTGCTATGGTAGAAAATGTAAATACATGTGTCACAATTACTACAGTCTAAGGGGCTGAAATGGGTTCGCTACCCTCATGCAATAAATATAAATTAAACTAACTTCCTAAAAGCTATACATTTGAAATTATGACCTATTATTTTTAAGTGATATAAACAACCATGCGGTATTTAATTAGTTAAGTCAAAGGGATGAAGTGGAACCACTACCCTTAAAATAAAAAAAGTAAATGTGTGTGGTCGTGGGACCTGCGTTAGGAACGAAGTTCATCAAGCCTTTTCTTCAACTCTTTTATCAGCCTAACTTCAACATACTCACATAATTTTAATCTTTCAACTGGCGTTTATTATTTGATTGTTTTCTACACAAATATTTACTGTTTCC